>ML788798.1:309693-322174 GCA_009831015.1 Picea engelmannii
TATTTTATTTTGATGAACATTAAATATATTTGTTCTTTTGTGTTATGTGATTGGCATTGTCTTTGTTTTAACAATGTAACCACTAAGTTTAAAGATGCATATTCTCTTTTAATATGTTTTTATTTAAAATATTTAATTATAAAAAAATTAAAAAAATAAATTTATTTATTATAATTAAAATATTTGCAATGATTTTAAAAAAATTATTTATTTTTTATTGATAATTTTAAAAAATCAACATTATTGAAATCCAAATGTTTTTTTATTAAATTTATAATCAAACAAAATATTATATATGATTTAGAAAATTTTGAAAAAATAAAATTTATACATACAATTTTATAAGATAAACTTTTTATATTAATAATATTTGTTATAAGTTTGTCAGTGGAAAAGAGAATCAATCATTGGAGTTTTAGATGGTTGTCTTTGGGAGGCAGACAAACTCTTTGCAAAGTTGTACTTGAAAGCCAGCCTGTGCACTGGTTATCACTAGCTACTATCCCACTGTCCATACTCCATACACATCACTTTCATTTAACTAAATGAGAGACTTTCGCTCACCCAAAACGTTTTGGGGGATGGGGGTTCCTCAATATTTATACTTTTAGTAAAGCATTGGCAGCTTCAACTCTTTGGAGAGTACTAACAACAGATGTATTATGGCTAAAAATTTTAAAAGAAAAATATCTCCACTCTATGACAATATGTAACTGGCTCCGTTCAGAATCTTTTTATCAGTCTTTGGCTTCTAAAATTTGGAATGATCTTCTGAAATCTATTCATCTAATTACCAATTGGCTTAGCTGGAAGCTAGGCTCAGGGTTCCTTGTTGAACTCGGAAGGGACATAATTCTGGACTTGGGCCTTCAATCGCTCTTGTCTTCACATCTTCTGTCTACTTTGCATCAGAAACGAATTACCATACTTGCACAAGCCTGGAAACCACAACATCACGACCCTTGTTCTTCTTAGTGGATTTGCAGCTCCGATTTAGACCTCTCGGGGGACCTGGCAGCGGAGTGGGACCGTTTCAGGTGAGCACTTCAATCCTCGAGCATCACTCTAACAGATAGGGTTGATGAATTGCTCTGGATCGGGGGGGATACATCTGGGACCCTTACTTCCAAGAATGTCTACATGGCCTTATGCGACACTCAAAACCCGATAATTGTTTCCGGTTGGCGCAAGAATGTGTGGAAATGGGATTTACAACAGAAGGTAAAACTATTCTTGTGGCTGGCAGCAAACAACAAGCTCTTGACTTGGCCAAACCTCCAGCAGAGAGGATGGGAAGGCCTTAGCAGATGCCAACTTTGCAAAATCGACAGTGAAAATACGAACCATCTCTTCATTCATTGTTCATTTACAAAAGTCGTTTGGAATAAAATCTACTCTATAGAGAATTATAATCAAAATTGGGGTGGAAGTAACTTGGACGACAGTGTTTGAAAGTGGACAAAAAACCGGTCAGCTTCAGCAAGTTTAGCTCCACTAATTCGCTAGTTTGTCTGGTTAGAAAGGAACGCAACGATCTTCAAAGAGAAAACTCCATCGGCGCAATCGATAGTGATCTGAACACTTGGATCAGTTCACAACCTTGTGGAAAATATTAACCAAATTTTGGTTCGTTCCTGCTTGATTAATCAGATCTTTGAACTTCCAGTAGCTTGTTTTAATGGTGTAGCAAAGGCAAATGGACGATGTTGTGGACTTGGTGGCACAATAAAACTATCGGCCTCTTTGGTTCATAAATGGTACATGAATTGTGGATCCGGTACGAATTCGAAGGCAGAACTAATGGGAGCATGGGCTACTCTATTCTTAGCAAATCTTCTTTCGCTCCTAAAGATTCAAATTCTGGGCGATTCAAAGGTAATTATCGAGTGGTTGAATGATAAAAGTGAATTGCGAGTAAGCTCTTTAGAAGGATGGAAACAAAGAATCCAAATTTTAAGAAATAGTTTCGAGAGCATCGAGTTCTTTCACATTTACCGTGAATACAACAAAGAAGTCGATGCGCTATAAAAGAAAGCATTAATAGAACCAGAAGGATACATCACGCTTCACTTATGGACTGAAGGAGTGGAGGGACAACATAGTCTCATCAATATCTATTAAATCTTTTATCATTCCTTGCTCCACAGTTTTGGTTTTTGTTTGAGTGGATTTTTGTATACTACCTCCAAGCCCGAATCTAATGATGAACGTGGGCTTTCAGTCATTGTTCCCAGCTTGGGAAAGGACTAGTTTTGATGGTTGCTCACATATTTTGAGGAGTTTAAGTATGTAATCTGCAGGATTTTTATGTCATTAGTTGGTTTGTTAAGTGCTTGGTTTATCCTTTCAAGGATACATATGTACTCTTCAGATGTTAAAAATTATATTTTCTTAATATAATTGTGAAATTTTCTTTTGAAAAAAAAAAACTCCAGATAAAGCATTAGTTTAGATGGCACACAAAAAATCTCCACAATCAAATTTATTTAGCTTACTACCTCATTTATCACTAATAAGTAATACAGATCATCTAAGATAGTGAAGGCGCGGCAACAAAGTTTGGGTGGGTTTGAGAGTCGTTTAGGGTTACAGATTTGCAGACTCCGCGGCTACGTTCGCTAGTCGCATCCCTAGCCTCCCTGGAGAAGGACGTGAGTGAGCAGAAGACCCTTCCAGGGCGAGCGAGCAGGCATGGACGTTTTCTAGTGGTCTCGGATGGCGGCGGTGGAGGATTCAGATGGCAACGAGGTTGGCTTTCGGGTGGAGCGTCAATGTATGGGCACAGACCTTTCTGCGGCGATTACTCTGAGGTTGTTGTTAGGGGCTGAGGAGACTGCTAGGAGTCGAATACGATTCCCTGAGCCTGAATCTCTATGGGCTACCCTGTGCTTCGAGGACTCATATCCGGGGGATGTCGTCGAAGTTTTGCGGTGGTGGTGGCTTCGGGGATATTGTTGAGGCTGGTTTCTTGTATTTTCTTCGGTTTCCTAGACCCTCTTGTCCTCTCTCTCCTTGGCTTGAAGAGGTTTTGGACCAGAGCTTTCAAGTCCACGGGGGGCGTGAGGTGTTTCGATTTACACTATGAGGTCCTTTGGGGGCGTGCGGTGTTTGGGTAAACACTTCGAGGTCCTTTGAGAGCGTGCGATACTGGTTTAGCTTCTTTTCTGGTTATTGTTGGGGTTTTTTGCCCTGTTTTGTATATCTTTTTGCAACCTACGTGCTGGGATGTGTATGTAGGTGTGTTTTCTAACATGGTCTTTGGACCAATAGTGATATGATCTCTTGTGGGGTCAAGAAGATGTAAAAAAATCATATTTTCACTAATATAATTGAGCTAATTTTTTCCAAAAAAAAAAATAATACAAATCATAACTTATTTTAAATAGTTAATCCAAAAAAATAATATCCAAAATTATTTTTTAATACATTTAATATTTTATTGCTTTAATGACCAAAATAAGTTTTCTTCTTTTCTTCTTAAGAATTAAATATTTAAAAAATTAAATATGGTCCTCCATAGTTTAAAAACCAAATATTGTCATGTATTAACAAGAATATTGTCATGTATTAACAGGGAAGTTAATCTTTAATATTTAAAAAAATATATATTGTCCTTATATTAACAAGACAATATTAACAGGAAAGTTAATCTTTAATATTAAAAAAATATATATATTGTCTTTCTATTAACAAGGTTGCATGGCAGCGTATACCTGTTACTATGCAGGGATAATAAAATAAAACAATAGTTGTATTGAATCCACTGCATGTGTCGAGACGTTATCTCATTAAAAGACGTTGAGTCTCATCTCATCTCATTAAAGGAAGTTGAAGATCCTTACACAGCTACAGCAATAAAAGATGCATTTGAACAACTAATCACAATTTAGAAAAATGTTTTAAAATAATTAAAAAAATCAAATTGTAATGTTATACCTTTAAAAATGCTCAAAATTATTTTGGTCCGCAGGTATAATAACCAATATCCTTTCACATTATTTTGAATGATCTTAAAAAAACCCAATTTCATAAAACATTTAGATTATACATTGTAAAACGCTCAAACTTATATTTAAGTTTAACCCTCAAAAAAATTGTGAAAAAAAAAATACAAATGCCATCAACTTTGAATTGTACAAAATATTATATTATTTTATTTTAACTTTAACACTCAAATAATTGTGAAAGAAAAAGTATAATTATTATCCATTTGAATTTTACCTACAAAATATTATTTTATTTTATTTAAATGTGTCTAAGAAAGAGGTAACCATTAAATGAGAACAACAAAAAAAAAGGCTTGTCCATGCCAAAAAGAAAGAGTTATTTATTTAACAACATGGGCCCCCAATTTTTGACAACATATATAAAAAAACAAGAAATATTTATTACAATTATATTGGGGGAAGTGAAGGCAGCTATAAGACTTCAAAGTTTTTAGCCAATAAGAGATCACATAAATGAGATTTAAAATTTAAAATAAATAATTAATTTTTTTAAATTTTGGATAAAGAGATGTATATTTTATGGTCATAAACTAATAGAAAGTCAAGCCTAACTCAAAGCTATATACCATGCCTATAGACAGCTATAACAAGACAATTATACAATTGAAAATTACATCAAAATATTGGCAAAGGGAAATTTTTCATCCAATTTTCATGAATGAAATTTCAATTTTCAAAATGGTCAATTACTTCAATATGGAAACAAAGAATCTAGATGATTTAATCCTGTTGTTTTATCTCTGGATGATAACGACACGCTTGGTCCGGAGATAATGCGGGTTCAGAGTAGTCGGCCGACATTACTCGTGACCAAATACGAAAATTTGCAGTTTCAGAATAATGAATTCCATCCCAGCTCACGTATTTCGTGGGATCCTTGCATGCCCCTGCTGTAACAATGCTCCCGTTAATTACGCCCGTTTCAGCGCACCTCAATTTATCATAAAAATTGTATGGCAAACCGCCATATCCACAGCAAGCTGCCAGCGGGTGTTCGAATCCTGTCCGCCCCAAGAAGGAAAAAAATAACAAAAAGAATAATATTTAAACTCGGAGCATAAATAAAGAGAAAATTGCATTCTGTATTTTTTAATCTGCGTACCATATTCAGATGCATTTGCTATGAGAGCGTATTTGATGGAATAAATGTCGACATAAACAACGGTTGCATCCGAGAATTGTGCTCTGAGCTARTTGGCACACATTTTTCAGTTGCAGATTAAAAGTTTGGCAGGCTCTGTTATAAGCTACAGCACARCCATGMTCATCAAGTTCCGATAAATCGYTGCGGATGTCCGCAAGGGTTYGCGGCAAACATCCCASAGGTCCCGTGTKGTGAACCAGGAAATTTCGACCCCCCTTGCTGGTACAAATTCTGYAAAATAATAACATTACACCCTCTATCAGCYAGGGCTATAAATYTAAGATTCCAAGGGCGAACTAGGCAAAGGGGGCAGAAAACCCTTTCCTGTAGTARTCACCTTCAGTTGAGATGTCAATTCGCTAATAATCTGGGGAATGACCAGGGTATTTATTTGGGTCTCTGTGAGATTCGAACTGAAGGCATGCGAAATGTCGTTCTGGCCGATGTCCAGGGTGTAAAGGGCCTTGTCAAATACACCAGGCTGTGGGAGGTTAACGGTAGCCGAGCCGCCTGTCAAAAAAATTAAGAGATATGTAGTTTTCATAAAAGTTTAAAAAAAATGTTGAAAGCATAATTTAGAATTGAAAGTTTAAGAAAATATTGAAAGCATGATTTAGAATTGTTATATGTAACACAGGAAAGGAATTAGAGATGAAAACTATACCCTGGGAAAATATATCCGCAACCCGAGCTCTGAATCTGTTAAACTGATTTACTTGAACAGGCAAGGGGAAAGTGGTGGCCGTTTGATTAACGGTGGAGCCAGCGCATGCGAAGTTCGATCCATGCCTAAAGTTGGAGCCCACCGACTCCAAATACGGGCTCAGTAATGTCAGATTCATTGCCTCGCCTGTAATTCATTCATTAAGAGGCCAATCACAGTCTAGACTTTCAAATCCATGACATGGAGAAATTACCCTAAAATATATAAAACATCTACGTACATAAAAAGTCGATAACAAGGCGGCCATCGCAGTATCTCCCAGTGGGCTTGTGGAAGAAAGTTTCCCCGTTGGGCAGGAGAGAATGCAGCCCCAGGCCGGCGACAAGCCCCCCTGTGTCCGAATTCGAGTCTCCGAAGTTGAAAATTGCAGTGAAATTGCAGGCCCCGGGTCTCGAATGGGAATCTGCCGCAATGAATACTGGTAAAGCTCCTTCAAATTTAAAATCGAAACTTCCTGCCAGCACAAGCAGGGGCACCACCATGAAAAACGTTTTTGACAGCATAATGTCTCTGTCGATCAATTGCTATTTTTCTTCTTCTGCTGCTGCCACCGCCTACAAATGCAAATTGCACATAGAAATACAATGCATGAATCTGACACTGCCCCGGCTAGCTGTATATGCCGCTGTCCTCCACTTCTCTTGTCGCGACATTCAAAAGAGAGCCTCCACTTCCCTTGTCGCGACATCGAAAAGAGAGGGAGATTCAACATTTCAAAAAATTTCCACCATTCAAATTCCTGAAGCACCGTACTGGTGTCTGCCATTTTTACAAGTCCCAACACTGATCAGGACGTTCAGGCATCACTCCATTAATTTCGAAGGACCAGAAGAATACTTGTTAATGTCACGCTCAGCGTTCTCCAATGCGTTTTGTTTTTTGGTCTGTCTATTGGGGTTCAGAAAGGTTGCTTCACTCCCAGTCAGTTATTAACACCGCCATGACTGGCGCTTGGCTGTCTTATCGCAAGTTCCCACTGAAGAACCTATGACTTTAAAACTTAAGAAAATATTTTAATTTGAATTAAATTATATATTAATGTGGTGTACCAGAGAACC
Source organism: Picea engelmannii (assembly GCA_009831015.1). NCBI lineage: Eukaryota > Viridiplantae > Streptophyta > Pinopsida > Pinales > Pinaceae > Picea > Picea engelmannii. The sequence continues at coordinate 316,627 of ML788798.1, forward strand.
TATGACTTTAAAACTTAAGAAAATATTTTAATTTGAATTAAATTATATATTAATGTGGTGTACCAGAAGCCTATGACTTTAAAACTTAAGAAAATATTTTAATTTGAATTAAATTATATATTAATGTGGTGTACCAGAAGCCAAAATTGACTCATTGCAACCAAAAGAGTACAGTAGCAATCGTACGAGGCATCAAAAGGAGTACACTAAATGGCATAGGGATTATGGAGCTTAAACGCAACTCCATGGACGGTATATAAGAATTTTTTGTTAAAAATAAAACCAAAAAAGGCAATCTAGCCTTCTCAAAATATAAAATATGAAAGAGATTTATGAAGAAGAAAGTCTCATAAAAAGAATAGACCTATCATGTTGTGTTTGGACAAATACTTTTATTTAAAGTTAATGAAAAATTGTGATGAATGTATTGTAAAAGGTAGTAGATACTTTTAAGTCAAGACATTGATAAAAGGGGTTTTTACTAGTCAAAGTGTGAGTGTGAGTGCTAGAAGAAGAAAGTAATCAGCGGTAATACATGGCAATCTAGATGATTTGTCTTTTGAAAGTCATCCATGCAAGGGGAACATCTCTTAAAAGCATAACAAGGGAGATTTTGAATACAAATTGATTTGCAATAGAAGAACAAAATGACATGTATGGTGTTTTTAAGCAATATGTCAATTTATCTCAATGTGAAGTCAATGATCAATGCAATATGTCAATCTATCTCAATGTGAAGTCAATGATCAATGCAAGTGGAACATCTCGCAAAAGCATAATAAGAGAGCCTTTGAATACAAATTGACGTGTAATAAAAGAACAAAATGGTATGTATGGTGTTTTCAAGCAATATGTCAAACTATCTTAATGTGAAGTTAATGGGAACACTTTAAGTTGTGCTCAAAGAATTCTCAGATTGCAAGGCAATTGAATTATGGCCTATTCAAGAGGTTTGATGAATCCATTCTTATAGTGAACATATAAACTACAATATTGATAGAGCTTTAGGGAAAATGGCTCTATGGGCGCCAACCACATGGATTAAAGATGGGTTTTATAGATCTCGACCCAAATGCCATTATTTATTTTTCTCTTGGAAATCTTCGGAGCATCATCGAGAATGTGTGAAGATGGCATACCAATGGTGAGATCAATTAGACAAAACAACAAAAAGGCTCTAACATGCATGCAAGCATTCACTCTATGTTTTGCATGTTGTGTAGAAGACAAGAATGGTAGATATGGATACCTAAGGCAACAAAACTAGTGTTGAAATAATGTAACTGTGAAGAGCATTCTTATTATTATTGTTATTTTATTATTATGATTAATCCCCATTGTGGATTAATCATGTCGGTAATTGTATAAGGACCAAATCCCCTTTTGCGGATTGGTCATCAGACAATTATAAAGGGCAGAATAAGAAGTCGGCCCCAACAGTTATTTTTGAAGATCTAGAATTAATTAAAGGTGGGTTTACCCACCCAGAGTGAGAGGTCGGCCCTGCCAGTGAAACCCTTTCACATGTGCCAGTCTTGTATAAACAAGAGGATAGCGCCTCACTTCTAACACACAACTCACTTGCTCATTCTCTTATGAGGCAAGCTACAATTACCAGTTGGAGAGAGGGAGAAGAGTGGCGCGTCTCTTGGAGAGGACTATCTGTATTGGTTTGAGTTATCTCTTGAACATTGTATTGGCAATTTATGATAAGGAAGTTTTTGCTGGGTTTTCTTCCCCTAGAGGGTTTCCCAAGATAAATGTTGTGTCTCTTGTGAATGTGTATTTCTCAGTTATCTTGTTCTTATGATGCTCTTATCTATTGAAATGCAAAGAACTATAATAATGGCATAAACATTAACAACTAGGATTTGGCCATCCACCTAAACCTATGTATCACTGTCACCACCTGGAATATGACCAAAGCAATAAGTGGCATGGTACCAAACTCCATGAGAATGAATGTGTTTGGACAACATTGAGACAAGTACCCTCTCCAACAAGATATGATCTATGCATTGAAGGTATGGTCCCCAATTCTCAAACTAATATGGGAGAGTAGGTGTGACTAGCGATGAATCGGGTAGATATTGGTGGCCACCCACCTATTCCAACTGGCTCCTTTTGACAGTTTTAGTTCAGCACGTTCTTCTGTAATTATTTGTAATTGTGGGTTCTACACTTTTGGGGTCGTCTGAAAGCCTACACAGTTGCCAAGTGGAGATTGATGGTCACCCACCTAATCCAACTGGCTTATTTTGGACGTGTTCATGTCAATACATCTTTATGTACTTCCAGGTTCGTTTTAGGGCCCTAAACAATGTTTTTTTGGCTTGTCACATTCAAACTATAGATGTAGTCAAAGTTTGATGACATAATGTGTATTTCTCGAAAAGACCTTTCCAACGGGCTATCACGCGCCTAAAATGGAGGCTGTATGCAAAAGTTACGACCCCGGGAAGTTGAGGTACCAACTTACCCATCGGGGCCCACATAACTTTTGGTGTTTCATCTCCTAGGGTTAGGTTTTTGGATGTCTAGGGTTTTGTAATTCACGAGTAATGTTATAAAGGCCCCTGAAGCTTCATTGTAATCATTCTACTCAAACGAATGCATGTAGTAGCCACATCTCTTCTTAGAGATAGCTACCACCATTCGAGCAAGTTGTTTTCAATTTTGCATTTTTACGGTTTCAGCCTATTTTATTTATTCAATAGAAGTTACTGTTCACTGGATATATGTTGTTGTTCTCCGTATCTATGTGTTATTGTATTCAATATGTTATTCATTTCGTTCCACTCATAAATCAGGACCAGTGGTATTAGAGCGGTCTATTTTTCATTTATTTTTCTTCGCACATGTCCCCGACAAGATCTGGGTACAAGAAGTTGGGACTCGAACCAGTCGAGCCTTTACAAGATTGGTCGCTTCGAGCCCAACAACAACCCATGGGGGACGAAAAGAAAGATGATGGAGCAGGAGATCCTTTTAAAATGTTGCTCGAGGAAGCCCTTGCGGGACAAAGGAACGAAATGATGGACAACTTTGCACAGATCCTTTGGTGGCTTCCCACAAGAGATACATCTTCATCAAGCGGCCATGCAACCCCCTTCAAGGTACAAGTAAATTTTGATATTTCATTATTTGAAGGACTGATAGATGTGGATGTTGTAGATAAATGGTTGAATCTACTCGAAGGGTATTTTTCAGTCGACAATTTTTTTGATAGGGAAAAGATTACTTTTGGACTTCTCAAGGTCATCCCTCATGTTAAGGACTGGTGGGATACTTACTCTGAGCAAAGGGCCATAGAGGAATCTGCAATATTTGTGGTCATCCCTCATGTTAAGGACTAGTGGGATACTTACTCTGAGCAAAGGGCCATAGAGGAATCTGCAATATTTGTGGTCACCCCCACATGGGATTCCTTCAGGGATGCCATTAAAGAACAATACTACCTTGTTGGAAGCTACGAGGACCAGTACAAAAGATGGACCACCCCGCGTTAGGAAAGGGACTAGACAATACCAGATTTCACCAATATTTTCCATGTTATGTGCACCAAATTGGGTATCAAAGACTCTGAATGACATCTGGTGCTCGAATACCGCGACTATCTGCATAGATACATTCAAACAAAAATGGAGTTTCTAGACATCGCATCATTGGGTACGACTTATAGATATGTTGTCAAGATCGAGAAAAAATTTAAGTAAAAGAGGCAAGAGTTTGGATCTACAAACTCCTCACAGTCGAAGCAAGGAAAAGGTGACCCCAACCCACAAAACAAGTGTTACGAGGAAAATCTCTCTATGCCTAGGGTGAACCACAACAGACAGATATGACTACAAAAATCAACTCAATTCCAACATATACTATATAAACCAATGTGCAAGCAAGGTAGGAAAGAGGCCTACCTCGTCCAAACGTTTAATGATGTCCATCATCGAGCACTTCGACCCAAAGCTTTATACCTGCAACAAGTTCTCAACAAACAAGCAGAGCAAGCATATAGTGATAATATAAAATGTTAGCACATTATATAGCATAATCCATTAATATACAAAACAAACATGCCCATGGATAATAATTCATATATTTGCAAGATATCAATTGAACGAGAGAGGAGTATTTATATTACTAAATGATCAGCAAAAGTTAAAACATTACAGGCTTTTGTGTCGGCACGGTTCGGAACCAAGAAACTGAGTTCCTTCCAACTGGGCCTTCACCACTTCAATCCTCCACCAAAGGCAAACTCATATAAGGGAGACAAAGAGGTTCTCCATCAATAAGGGAAGACCTTTGGGGTTGAACATTATGTTCAGAATTAAAGGACAAAGGGATGCAGATTCAATAATGAAGTAATAATTTTTTTAGAGTAACTTTGCTCTCAAAGTTGAATTCTTGTTTCTTTTCCATAGCTCAGAATTGGCTTCTTTATAGCCTTCAAAATTCAACTGAAGGGTCGAGTTGGAACGTTTCCAGTATATGGAAGGCCAAAGATCAGAGATCTATTGTCGTAACATGGAAACCCAACATTTAATTTTGATTTTCTGGCACAAATCTCGATGTACGCAGGTTGTAGTGGGGCAGCCAGTGTATACACTTGTTGTATAGCTTTCAAGGTGTGTATAAGTGGAAAAATATTTATTTTTGTCTCTGGATTTATCAATCAGGGAAAATAAGTCTGCATGGGGGAATGGAATAAGGCCCTCTCTGCAAGATTTCATAGGGTGAGGCAAATATTGCTCTAATAGATGCCCCCTAATGTGTGAGGTCAGAGGAGCATCTGCGATGGTCAAAATACATTATAAATAACCCAGAAGTGGAGTGGTAGAGACCCAGTTGGATGAACTCAATTACTCATTACATTCTGCACTGACTTTGCTTACATGGCTACCAAAAATACACTGCAGATCCATGTGAAAAATATACCAAATAAGTGTCTGTGGCCATGAATAGGAAAATACAAATGTGGTTACATGCCAATAGCTATCATAGTCACGAACAAGGCCCAGTAGAAATAGTCTCAAAACCAATATAAATATATCTATATACCATGGAGTACAATCTGATTTCCCATGATCACTGAAGTCATATAGGTATTGGTCCAATGAAAAGAAAGCAACATCTCAGGAAAGTTGCGGCCACATAGTGATGTCTTCAAGTCTTCTACACAATCCACCAAAGGTGCAAGTCTACATCATGTGAATAAAGGAGTTGAGGTCGAACATAATGAGACATCGTTTGATTACCGATCATTGATGTATACCGTTAACAAACACGAGACATCCTACCGATAATGAAAGTAGGTATCAACGCACCGAGTACATTCTTACAAGTGTGAATAGAGGCGTCAGTGTCGAATACCTGAAGAATCCATCGATCAAGAGACATTGATGTATTCCCAACTATCGATGGCGAGAGAGCCTGCCACCAATGACTGCAAGCCTCAAGGTACTCATAAGACTCTAGGCCTCGTTTCCAGAATAAATGGGCTAATGTCGATGGAAAGAGACCCGCTGAAAGGAGAGCATTAAGGCAT
>ML788798.1:326345-367869 GCA_009831015.1 Picea engelmannii
TGATCTGCAACAGACCCACCTTCCGACATCTTCATATTAAATAATCTCTTCATTAGAAATACCTTATTGGACGCCGAGGGTTTTTCATACAATTTGGCCAACGCGTCCATCAAACCCTTCGTTGTCTTTTCTTTCGAGATATTCAAAGCCACCGACGTTGCCAGGATCAGCCGTATCGTTCCTAGAGCCTTTCTGTCAAGAATCTCCCATTCTTCATCCTTCATGGCCATCGACTTCTTTGCTACTCCGCTCAATGGTAGGAATAGATCCTTCTGATATAAATAATCTTCCATCTGCATCTTCCATAACTGGTAGTTTTGGCCATTAAATTTATCGAACCTAAACTTTCCATCTTCCGACATTACTCCCACTCAAACCAAGAACCCTCTTTTCTTGCAAGTTACCTTACGCTCTGATACCAGTTGTTAGAAAAACAGGACCGCGGAGCAATAAAATAAAACAAATGCAGAAACAAAACACATAAGATACACAATACAAGAGAGACACAGATTTACGTGGTTCACCCAGTGTGGGCTACGTCCACCAGAGAAATTGCTAGGTCCTTTCTTTATTATTATCCAGCAAAATGAAAGGATACAACCTACAGAAAAACCCACTGTAACTTCCTCTTCTTTCTCTCACAGTCTCCTCTCTCATAATACAATACTTTCCAACATACATAGCCGCAATACATTTTCCTCATAAAAGAGGGTTTCCTTCTAGGGCAAAAAACCCTAACATAATCTCTATCGTTAGATCTGCGACCTTATAATGAACAGTCCAGATTTACAATGAAATTACAATATACTTTTACAAGGAAATTTTTGCTTCGGGGGCTTTGCCCCCGAACCCCCGCTTGCCCCAAGACCCCCCAGTCGTGGGGATAGCCCCACCGGACCCCGCAAAGGGGGTACCCCCCCTCTGCACTCCCCCACGTGGAAGAGTGTACATACTTCTGGGGTGTAAATACTTCATGGGGTATAAACACGACTTAAAGTAAAATACCTCTAAATCAGGAAGATAATCAGGCTCCACAACCAACATCTTTCGTGTGTGCCAAGTGAAAGCGGTACACGAAAAAGACCCTCTGAATAACAACCAATGATGAAAATTGTTGACAAAGGCGAGGAAACAACCAATAAGGCTAATGGAATCCAAGACACTGCACAGATCCCAATGTGTGAATAGATGTCTTGCCGTCGAACACAAGGGAAACCACCTAGTCAACGATCGATAAAGAAATGTCGACTATTGGGTTCAAGGTTACCTACCAATGATGAAAGTAGGGCTAGGGTGCATGATAGGACTAAAGTATCATGTGATTCTGAGACAAATTGAGGGTATGGCCGACATGCAAAGTCAAGAGTTCTGAGGAGTGGCCGACACAGGTTGATAGACTTCCTTTGAACAAGAGCATGACACATATGGAGGACTCTAGCAACATAGACCCAAAGATGAAACAATGAGATGCAGGAGGCATCAATAAAATTCTCTATAGGGACTAGAAGAGTAACCAGTCGGTAGAGAAGACTTTGTAATGAGCTCAGCTTCCTAAGGCCATGCTAATCCCAAAATTATGATGAATGGACTCAATAACTTTGTGCTATGTTCAAAGGCGACACAAATGCTGCCAACATAAGATAATATTCCCTTCCCACCCATCTTTTTTTGTTTTTTCATAATAAACGAATGCTATGATACAGAGGAGGAAACAAGTGTTGCAAGTAGGCAAAAATAGTTCCAACAGTGGAATGTAGCTATGCTCAATGCAGGGAAATGCATGCGGGAGATGGACACTCGGGGGATGTTCCCTCCTAGGTATAGGGTGTCGAATTGCGAAGGATATAAACAAGGCTTTGCTTGGTTGAGGATGCAAAACTGTTGAGGCAAATGGTTTATAACACAAAGCGAGAATCGGCTATAGGCTCGGTACTGTAAGCAAAGGCATGAGATGCAATCACAACTTAACACCAAAAAATGTCCTTTTTTATGTCTTTTAGTCTATTTGGTGTGAAAAAGGGATAAACTTGTGCCAAATAGACGTCTTTTCAAAACCAATTTACGAGTGTGAAAAAGACAAGTTCCCTCGACGATCTTTTCTATTTTTGGTAACAAGTCGGAAAAGAGCTTAACTAAGACTCACAACCTTTCAAATCCAATTTAACGAGTGTGAAAGGGAAAAATCACTTGGCAATCTTTTCTCTTTTTGAAAAGGAGTCTGAAAAGAGATTAACTAAGACTCACGACCTTCCAAGTCCAATTTAACGAGTATGAAAGGGATAAATCACTCGGCAATATTTTTGCTTTTTGAACGAGTTAGAAAAGAGCTTAACTTGAACTCATGAGGGAGATCCTAGGTGGCAAGTCATAGGGGAGGCCAAGGCTCCCATGCGAACCTTCTATGGAATGTCAGTATCTTATGAAGAATTGACACAAGCTTGGGAAGACCCAAATCTCTCCAAGTCGAGGAGAACAAAGTGCTAATGGAGGTTATCGTCTCCATTATATATCAGATAATGTCTCTTCCTGGAAAAGACATAGGCGGAGGCATTGGATACCCCAAAATACCATCCCAATCAAAGGGAACCTCATCAAGACTTGGAGGGAGAGAACTTGGGAAGAGTAAAACTCTCTCTTGCTCAGAAGGTGAAGTACTAGAAATGCCAAGGACATGGCATAGAAGGTGTAGAACTAGAACTAGAACCAGAAGAGTGGGATCGACCAAAAATTGCATTGGTGCGACTGCTTCCTTAGACTTGTCACTCTCTAAGAGAAGAGTGGGGTCGATCAAATATTGCATCGATATGACCACTTCCTCAACCATTGGTTGAATAGGATGCGAGACAACAAGGTCAAGAGGTGCGTCACCCCCAAAAATAGGAGTGTTGTCGGTCGAAGATTGCATCAACACGACCATTGGTTGAACAAGATGTGAGAAAACAAGGTCAAGAGACACATCACCCCTTAACATAGGAGAGGTATCATTCGAACATTGCATCAACACGACCATTGGTTGAACTGGATGCGAGACAACAAGGTCAAAGGATGAATCAACCCCTAAAGGAAAAGGGGTGACAGCTGAAGATTGCATCGGCATGACTATTGTATCAACCAAAGAAGGAACGGAGTGTGGGGAAACCACAGACGAATCAGAACCTGAAGGGCCATCAAGTGAGAACCATGCTTCCAATATCCCAGCAGTAGCAGGACACAAACAAGTAAGGTGACTTCCTTTGCAAGTCCTGCAAAGGAATCTGGCCTTACGTCTGAAACGTCTAGGATTCTCAATCATATGAATGCCCCCAACATGACTTGTAGTGGCCGGTGACAAATCTCCAACATGACTAGAAAAGGTTGGTGATGTATGTACAGTGTGACTAGCAGTGACGAGACTTGTGCCCCCAACATAAATTGCAACGATTGGTTGATGGTCTTCAACATGACTTGCAGAGTTCGTCGACCAATTTCCAACATGACTAGCAGAGGTTGGTGATATAATTCCAGTATGACATGCAATGACTGGACTTGTTCCCCCATCATGACTTGCAACGGCTGGTTGCATGTATTAAACATGACTTGTAGAGGTTGTCGACCAATCTCCAACATGACTAGCAGAGGTTGGTGATATAATGCCAGTATGACACGCAGTGACTGGACTTGTACCCCCAGCATGACTTGCAGCGACTGGTTCCAGGTTTTCAACATGACTTGCAGAGGTTGTCGACCAATATCTAACATGACTAGCAGAGGTTGGTGATATAATTCCAGTATGACACGCAGTGACTGGACTTGTGGTGGTGGTGAATTGTGGCATTTGAGACCAAGGTCCAAGGAAAGATTGGTTCTGAGAAATTGCAGGCCAGGAAGGATCATGGTTTACACCCTGTCCCTGTCCGGGAGGATAGTATCCTCCTCCTTATTGATTCATCAAGGGTTGTAAGGGCGTTGAAACTGAAGTAGATGTCTGGAAAGAGACAAAAGCATGATAAGGATCACTCATGTGAGGATATATGTTGCCCCCAGATGAAGGAACTTCGTGAGGGGGGTTTCCCATACTATAAAAATAATTCCCCCTGGATGAAACACCAGAGGACAGATGGAGGTCCGCCATGGGAAAAGTGTTCGTAGGAACCGACATAGCGGAAGAATAATGAGTGGACAGAGTGTAATAAGTAGAATAATTTCCTATTTGGGCACTTACTTCTCGTATAGTGGATTCGTAGGAAGGAAAATTCCAACCTCCTACCATAAGAGGTGTTTGAAGGATATGACTCCCACCAAACGGAGAGGGATAATAAGGAGGCATCAGAACCAAAACTTGTATTCGCATAAGGAGTCGAGACAGAGGATGGAAAGTGAGAAGACATGTCAACGAGAGAATGACTAGAGACCCAAGGGGTGTACTGAGTGTCATAGTTCTGCATACCATTATGAAAAGAGGAAGGATTCGTCCCCATAAAATTAGTGGACATCATGGGGGGGTAGTAGTAAACGAGGGAGAAAAAGGAACTCCACTATCCATGATAACAAAGACTCAACACAAAATCCTATGGTCAACTAATAATAAAAGAGCACACCAAAAATCAAATGGCCAATATGCATGCAAACAGGTAAAGTGGTTGAGTGGCCTCCCTCCCTAAAGAAGGTATGTCTCACCCAAGAGAGGCCTGAGACTCCCTGCTAAAGATAGGAGGTAACATAATCAGTTATAAGGGCCCTCGTGGGCTTAACAACCAGTCGGTTAGATCCCCCTGGAGAGGTAATCCTCCATAAAGGTTGTGTGTTGTCTAACCCTTATCTAACCCAGGGTACCTGCAGAATAACCCCTGCAAGTAACCTATGAGACACCTAAGTCAAGAAACTAATAAACCATTGTATAACTGATGCACAGGCGAGCAATCGTAAGTCTCGATCACCGAATGGATAGGGTAGAAAAGCTCGAAACCTTGAAAGCACCACCTCTCATGGAGGTATGGGCACTAGAAAGATCCCCAAATACGAATAAATCCACATAAATATCTCTGACGCTAGGAAGGTATCGGGGGGATATCCCTTCAAGCGACTTCGTGCAACCTCATGATTAACTCCGGTGTGAGCGGAGCCTCTTGATATTACCGATTATACAATGGATTTCTCCACTCCCTGACTTAGACACATATGTTGATTTAATTGCTTTTGAGAATTTTACTCACAAAATCCTATTCCAAGGCACTAAATCCTAGGCTAGTTTGTGCACCCTAGAAAATAAAATTGTTACTAATAAATTTTAAATTATAGCGTTGATTTTATGGCCTTGATTACTCAAAAAGGTATATGGTGATGAAACCAATGGTGTTATGACTCTGCCAGAAAAGTAAATATGAAAGTAATGCAAAGTCCTAACTTTAACTTTTGATGAATGATATGCTCCTAAAAACGTTGCAATCTTCCAATTCAACTCTACGATTCAAAAGTAAAAATGCAATCTTTCACTGTATGCACAAAGCTAATGATAAAAACTCAAAGAAAAAAATGCCAAGCAATGCAAAATGCCTATTTTTGTTGTATTTTCAATATATCGAAAATGAAAATGCATGGACTAAAAGGCTACTTGATATATAGCCCTACTGTGTATAAAAAATAGACAACTCAAGCAGAATATCAAGCAACGAAACACCCAGCCCAATGTACAAGGACAATAAAAATGAAAAGATGAAGATAAAAACTTCGCCCAAAAATTCAACCAAAAGAGGGGTTCCTATCATCCCACAGGCACTATAGAGACCTAAGAAGGCTCAGCAAGCATCAAATCCCACCCAACAAACATCAGACCAAGAAAACAGGAAAGGAAAAAAGGTGTATGCGACTGTTTGGGAAAACATAGTGTATATACGCAGCTTGCAGTGAGACAGTCCACGTGTGTACATGACTTCCAAGCAAAAGGGCGTGTATATGCTTTGAAACAAGGCCAGGCAAGGGAGAAAGGCTGAAAACTCAGACCCAGAGTGAACAGGAGCTATCAAGCAATGATACGACAAGAACCACAATAGAAACGAGAGCAATCTCAGGAGAAAAGTACTTCAAACCCTAAGAAAGAAGATCAATCCCCAGTATGGTCGCCAATTTTGTTACAAGGAAAATCTTTCTATGGCTAGGGTGAACCACAACAGACAGGTATGACTGCAGAAATCAACTCAATTCCAACATATTCTATATAAACCAATGTCCAAGCAAGGTAAGAAAGAGGCCTACCTCGTCCAAACGTTTGATGATGTCCACCATCGAGCACTTCGACCCAAAGCTTTATACCTACAACAAGTTCTCAAAAAACAAGCAGAGCAAGCATATAGTGATAATATAAAAGGTTAGCACATTAGATAGCATAATCCATTAATATACAAAACAAACATTCCCATGGATAATAATTCATATATTTGCAAGATATCAATTGGAAGGGAAAGGAGTATTTCTATTACTAAATGATCAACAAAAGTGAAAACATTACAGACTTCGGTGTCGGCATGGTTCAGAACCAAGAAACCGAGTTCCTTCCAACTGGGCCTCCACCACTTCAATCCTCCACCAAAGGCAGGCTCATATAAGGGAGACAAAGAGGTTCTCGATCAATAAGGGAAGAGATTGGGGGCTAAACATTGTGTTCAGACTTAAAGGACAAAGGGATGCAGACTCAATAATGAAGTAATAATTTCTCTAGAGTAACTTTGCTCTCAAAGTTGAATTCTCTCTTCTTTTCCATATCTCAGAATTGGCTTCTTTATAGCCTTCAAAATGCAACTGAAGGGTCGAGTCGGAACATTTCCAGTATATGGAAGCCCAAATATCAGAGATCTCTTGTCGTGACATGGAAACCCAACATTTAATTTTTATTTTTTGGCACAAATACCGATGTACACGAATTGTAGTGGGGAAACCAGCGTATACACTTGTTGTATAGCTTGCAAGGTGCATATAAGTGGAAAAATATTTATTTTTGTCTCTGGATTTATCAATCAGGGAAAATAAGTTTGCATTGGGGAATGGAATAAGGCCCTCTCTGCAAGATTGCATAGGGTGAGGCAAATCTTTCTCTAACAACAAGGGACAAAGAAAATATGGTCACTCTTACGAAAACTAGTCTAAGCCGCAACACAAGAAGGGTAATGAGAAGTCAAAGAAGGACATGGGAAAGTGGTGTGAGTACCATAAAAGACCTTGGCACAACACCGAAGAATGTTGCTCCAAGCAGTCACTGGTGGTCGAGCTGAAAGCTTCCGAGTTAGAGGTAGATTCTAACTCCGAAACAAATCCAAAATAAGGGAAGAATATTATTGATGTCGAACCTAGGGCCACTGTCACTACCACCAAATTCCATCCAAGCGAACCAAAGGAACCAGTGGAAAGGGAATGCCTATTTCACTCTCAGATGTGGGTAAAGGGGGCTTTGCTTCATTTCATTGTCGATAGTGGCAGTCAGAAGAAATTGATCTCATCATATGTCGTCAAGTGGTTGGACCTGTCGATGACACCGCACCTGCACTCGCAGCTCTACACCATCGGATGGCTTCGCCAAGGAAGAGATCTTTGCATCATCCAATAGGTTCGTATACCCTACGACATCAAGCCCTTCAAAGATGAAGTATTGTGTGATATTGCTCCCATTGAAGTTTGTGATGTTCTTTTAGGACAACCATATTTGTGGAAGAAAAATGTTGTGTATGAGTCTGGACCCCACAATGTTATTTTTACTTTGGGTAGACAATTGTACAAGATACTAAAGGTAATGTTGTCTATAGCAAATTTCTTTTATCTTTGCTAAGCAATGAAGTAAGGTCATTTCACAGACCATGAAGTTCGTCTTCTTTGTGATCCGTGCTCACAGTAAGCAGAAGGTTGTCGCCACATCTGTGGCCTCTACATAAATCCTCTCTTTGCAGCAAAAACAAGTGGAAGAAATCATGGAAGAGTACAGAGACATCGTCTCCTCACCCATCGGGGTACCTATGCAATGCCAAGTCAAGCATCCAATTGATCTAACCCCTGGTGCACCTCTACTTAATGGACCAGTTTATCGTCGCTCACTGATGGAAAATTATGAAATCAAATTTCAGATCCAAGAGTTGCTTCAAAAGGGGCACATCATACCCAAATCCTCCCCTTGAGGAAGCTCGATTGTACTGGTGTAGAACAAAGACATGAACTAGCGACTCTGCATTGATTACAGAGTGTTAAACAAAATCACAGTCAAGAACCGATACCCAATTCCCCGAATTGATGACCTTCTTGACCAACTCAAGGGGGCCAAGTTCTTCAACAAGATTGACCTAAAGTCTATGTTTGAATTACTAAGACAACTGAGAGGGGGGGGGTGAATCAATTGTTACTATGCTTAAACAATTTTATGACTATTAAAATATTATTAATCTTCTCCAAGTGATCATCAAGATTATGAAAGTCATGAACAATAGATATAGTAAACATCAATCACACATATGATATACACATAGACAAATATTCATGAGGAAACCCATAAAGGGAGCAAATCTCTTCTTCTTCGAATGATAGGTAGTCATTTTATGTTTTGTACATCATCTATCTTTGAGACCCAACTCAATGTGAGGTTACCACCTCTGTTTTACAAGCTACAACTTGCTAAGAGCACCAACTCTCTGGTTTCTCTAGCACCCACTAGAAGGAAGCAACAAATCCATGAGTGTTCCAGCACCAAATGGATGGAAGCACCAACTTCCTGTCACACAGGAACCAACATGTATAACAAAGAACAATAGTTCTCCCTTGCACCACCCTGGTTTTTCTGGCTGCAACCAGATGGAAGCTACAACTCCTTGTGTTCAAGCACCCACTTGAAACTCTAAGGAAAACAATCCTCCCTAGCAACACCCTACCACCCTGAAATATAAATCTTTACTTGAATAATACCATACAACAATACATACATTTCAATGCTTACCACTTATTCTCTGTTCTGAAATTCTACTTTGCTTCTATCTGTTCATGCTTGGCTCCACTTGTTGTCTCACTCCATCTTCTCTTCCTCTTTTCTTCTCATGCTCTTAGGTTCTCGTACAGTCTTCTATTTTCACCATTTCTGCTATGTCTAGCTTATGTTCTTCATCTCTTCATCTTTCACGCTCTGTTCCTACTGTCTCCTTGATCACATACAGTTAAACTTATTTTACCGAGAAACAACAACCTGCCTCTATCACGACATTTTTCCTTTATTCCTTCTCTCATCATCCATTACACTTCATATCTCCAATGCCTGAGTCGAGAATCTCAAACCGCTCAAGAACAATGATTCCAATGCCCTAGAACAATGATTCAATAGTGTAACTGAATCGTAACTAATCAAGAAACCATGAAGTGAAACAACAACCCTTCGATCAGATTATGTTTAATCAATGCCATTTGATTATACACGTAGAGGATTTTTTATTTTTCACTGCGTAACCACTGAAGTGGAGCCTAGTAGCACTAGATCCTTCCTTAATCTTCCATTGATGTGACCTTGGGAGATGCTCTCACGTGACATCGTGATTGCAGGCTGGACAAAGGTGGTTTGAGGGCAATCCTCTTTTTGCCCCACAATTCAATACATATCTCCACGTATGCTTTCTCCAAAACCGTGGTTTCGATTGTGGCCCACCTTCAACATTTTAAAGTTTGTGCATCTTCAATCCCTGCAATGTGACGGGACCATCGATCTCATGATCTTTATGGTGCTCCTGAATTGACTGATCAGATATAACCTTCTTAAATCAACGACTATGATCTATTTCATGATCCAGGCTCCGGGAGTTTCAAATCTCAAACCCTTCTTTCCTCCGTACACCAATCTTTCAGAGTTGATGATCTGCGGACACATGTCCTTCTTAATCGACGACTCAACCTCTACTTCGGGAATTTGGCCTTTCAACCAGATCAATGGTTCTACGACCCCTTTCTCGATTCAACAGTCGAGATCTCCTTCGGGTCTCCGAACTTCTGAAATCTCAAGTATCAAACTTCACTTCCCCTCGAAGTATGCAGATTCCTGCCACGTGTCCTCTCGAATTGGATGGTTGAGGCCTACTTCGGGTCTTTACCCGGAGTCCACAGTTTTATGCCATGTCTCTTCTGGACCAGATGACTCAAATCCACTTCAGACGATCTGACGCTTGAGATTTACTCCGGACGATCTGACGACTGAGATCTACTTCGAATGATCCAACAGTCAAGAATGTATTTCGTCTCTCCAGCTCTCCGGGCTTCGGGAATTTCAAAACTCAAACTGACGCTCTGGATCAGATGACCCAGATTCACTTTGAACGATTTGACACTTAAGATCTTCTTTAGATGATTTGACGACTTAGATCTATTTCAGATGATCGGACGATCGAGATTTACTTCGACTCTCTGTCTCTCCGGGCTTCGAGAATTTCAATTCTCAACTGGAAATTCTTGAAGTGAGATTTCTCCGAAGCTCGTGATCTGTCGCCATGTATCCCTCTGGATCTGACAGTTGAAATTTACTCCAGCTCTCCGGCTCTCAGGGCTTCGTGGATTTCAAATATAAAACTTAAACTTCTCGAAGTGATTTCTCCAGAGCTCACGATCCGTCACCACGTATCCCTTTGGATCTGACGATTGAAATTTACTCCGGCTCTCCGACTCTCTGGGATTCGGGAATTTCAAAACTCAAACTAAAAAATCTTGAAGTGAGATTTTTCTGGAGCGTAACCTCCTCACGTCTTTAGACCCAAAATGAATGATGTTTGTTTGATCAAGATATTAGATCAACGACTCGATATGTCTGTGATGCATCTTTGCCTTGGATTAAATCCAACGACTCTCCATATTTTCTTATCCTATCCTTCCATTTATTTCGATCTGAAGACTGAAAAAAATTCGGGTGATTGAGATCTCAGATCTCAACCCTTGCTTATCCTGTCCTTCCACTTAAATCAATCCGACAACTGACGAAAATTCAGATAATCGGATTCTCAACCATTTTTCCCTACTTAACCTATCCTTCCACTTAAAGTGATCCAACGGTCATGAAGACTCTCGAAGCAGATCCATGATCAAGGATTTGATCTTGATCACGTTTATGTACTGCGCTTTCCCTTCTGAGCTTTGATGGCAACCCTGAAAGGTTGCACTATACTTCTTAGACCTCCAAATGTAGCACCTAGACCACACCTTTTCTCCCCCTTTGACATCAATGTCAAATAAAACTGAGAGTGACTATGTTCTCCCCCTAATTAGATATACTATGAGCACTCTCCCCCTGATCAGATAGACTGTTTTAACTTGATAACAAGGTCACACCCAAATTCTGGCGTAGATACTCAAACTGAGTTGTTTCAAGTGGTTTAGTGAAGATATCAACTATTTGTTCTATGGGAGAAATATAATTCAGCTAAACAACTCTGTTTGTAACATGCTCTTTGATAAAATGATATTTTATTGGTATATTCTTAGTCTTTGCATGTAGAACAGGATTCTTGGAGACACTAATGGCAGTGGTGTTATCACAGTGAAGAGGATTAGATCATTATAAGTTATCTTCAAATCTGCAAGAGTTTGTATCATCCATAAGCTCTGAGTGCAACAAGTAGCATCAACAATGTACTCTGCCTCTGTAGTTGATAATGAAATGGATCCCTACTTCTTACTAATCCATGCTACTAATGAATCACCTAAGAAGAATGCACCTCCACTGGTGCTCTTTCTCTCATCCAAATCGATTTCCCAATCAACATCTGAATATGCAGTTAATTGAAAATTCTGATTTCTAGGATACCAAAGACCATGAGTCATTGTACCTTTCAAATATTTGAATATCCTCTTGACAACTGCTAAATGAATTTGTTTAGGAGCAGACTAATAACAACCTACCATTCCAACAACTTGAAATATATTAGGACGAGATGATGTGGTGTACAAAAAACTACCTATCATTTATTGATATGTTCTTTGATCGACATCAGGTGAAATATCATCTTTATTGAGCTTGCAACCAACCACCATAGGTGTACTAACAGGAGAGGAATCTTCCATCTGAAACTTCTTCAACATCTCTTTCAAATACTTTTCTTGAGAGATAAATAGCCGTGCATCTGATTGATTTGTAAACCAAAAAAACATGACATTTCTCCTATCAAGGACATCTCAAATGTAGTCTGCATTGAATTAGCAAACCAATGAATTGAAGGGTCATTAGTGTATCCAAAAATAATGTCATCTACATAAACCAAAACAACTAATAAATCATCACCTTCAGACTTAATGTACAGATTACTGTCAACAATACCTTTCTTGAACCCTTTGTCCTATAGAAATTTGTCCAGTCTATAATACCAGGCTTGTGGTGCTTGTTTCAGTCCATATAATGCCTTTTTCAACTTAAAGACATAGTCAATATTATCTGTCAATGAAAATCCTTCAGGTTGCTACACATATACATATTCTTCTAGATATCCATTAAGAAATGCTGACTTAACATCCATATGATATACTTTAAAGTTCTTATGACATGCATAGGCAAGAAACATTCTGATGGCTTCCAATCTTGCCACTGGTGCAAAGGTTTCATAAAAATCCCGTCCTTCAACTTGTGCATACCCCTTACAAACCAATCCGGATTTATTCCTAACAATTTGTCCTTGTTCATTCATTTTTTTCTTAAACACCCATTTGGATCCAATTACATTCTTATTTGCAGGTCTAGGAACAAGCTCCCAAGTATTGTTCTTCTCAATCTGATCCAGTTCCTCATTCATTGATTTTAACCAATTTACATCTTTATTGTCTTCATTAAAGTTCATGGGTTCCACCATGGATATGAAGGATATATGTGATTGCTTGGTGTCTTTGATTATCCTTCCCCTGGTTTGTACACCTTTGTATTTCTCACCAATTTTCTGACTTGTAGGATGATTCTTTTGAGTAATTTTGGAGGAAGGATTTGATGTTGTCTGCTGATTTGAGTCTGCCTGAGTATTTGTATCTTCATCTGGATCAGATTCTTGTTTTTTTTATTCTTGGACCTGTTCATATTCAACTTCAACTATATCCTTTGTTATTGATTCAACGTTGTTTACATCTCGTGCTGGGATTTCTTCATCAACTTTTATGTCAATACAATCAACCAATTTATGCAACCTCTTATTATAGCATATGTATCCTTTACTATTTGTAGCATACCCTAAGAAGATACCTTCATTAGCCCTATCATCATATTTTCCAAGATTTTCATCATTGTTCTTGATATAGCACTTACTCCCAAAGACTTTAAAATGCTTGATTGAAGCAGGTCTTCCAAACCATAGATCATAAGGAGTCTTGTCACTTTGTCGCTTGAGATGAGCTTTGTTAAGAATATGTATAGTTGTATGAATTGCTTCTTCCCAATATGTCTGAGCAGTATTTGTAACACACCCACGATGGGGCGAAAAAAAAATTAAAAATTGTCCTCCTTACAGGAAAAGATCCTTTCCCTCTACGATTCCTAATTTGGGAAGTCTGGGACTCAGCCCGACCCTCCGGTCAAGATTCTCTGATTCTCTAAATTAAACAAGACTTCAAGACCTGATAGTCTCACCTCCTAATCAAACACATGCCCTTCCGGCTTCTGGTGCAGGTCTTATGATACCCACGACCTTCTCCTTCGCCCTTCAACGAATATTTGGAGTTGGCATTAGCCCCTTTTTTCTTTGACCCCTCCTCGGATGTGACCTTGGGCGATGACCTTGCACAAACACATAATTGCGGGTGTGACCAAAGGCGGTTTGAAACCAAAATACTTTTCGGCCCGCAATTCTCCTCGAGCCTCCACGTGTCCTTTCTCCAAAATCGTGGTTTGGATTACGGCCTGCCCTCAACTTTTTAAAGTTAGCACACCTATGATCCCCATAGTGCTATATAAAGAGGGACACATGGCGACATATCATGGAATCCAGAGAAATTTTTTCGAGAGAAGGTAAAGTTTGAGACTTGAGATTTTCGAAGCCCGGAGAGTCAAAAATTCGAAGTAAATCTCAATCGTTCGATCGAACAGAGTGAATCTGAATCGTCAGATCGTTCGATGTAGATCTCAGGCATCAGATCACCCAAAGTGAATATGAGCCGTCAGATACCGTGAGTTCAATATAGACATGGCGTAGATCTGTGAGCTCCAGGTAAAGTCCCGAAGTAATTCATAGTTGTCAGATCTAGAGGGACACGTGACAAAAGATCATAGACTTCAGAGATATCAGCTCGAGAGTTTCAGATTGAGAGTTGACTCCCGAAGCCTAAAACGCCGAAATGCCAAAGTGTCGAAGAGCCAAAGCATCGAAATATATCTAGACCGTCAGATCCAGAGGACAGGTGGTGTGAATCTGTGGATTCTGGGAAAATACTCGAAGTAAACGTCGATCATTGGATCGTTCGAAGTAGATCTGAACCATCAGATCTGAAGAACATGTGGCATGAATCTATGGATTCTGGGAAAATACCCAGAGTAAATGTCGATCGTCGGATCATTTGTAGTAGATCTGAACCATCATATCCAAATAACATGTGGCATGAATATGTGGACTCCGGGTAAAGACCTGAAGTAATCCTTGATCGTTGGATCAAGTGGACACACGTCAGTGGATCATAACCTTCAGATAAAATCCATTTGGAAAAAGGGTGAAGTTTGAGATTTGACATCTTAGAAGTTCGAAGACCCGAAGGAGATCTCGATCGTTGATCGAGAAGAGGGCCACATGATCGTTCATCTAGTTGAAAGGTCAAACACCTGAAGTAGAAGCAGGGTCATTGAATTATGAGGACATGTGTCCGCAGATCGTCAACTCTGGAAGATTGATGTACGAAGGAAAGCAGGGTTTGATATTCGAAAAGTCCGAAGTCTAGAATCACGAAGGAGATCACATCCATTGATTTAGGAGGGGAAAATATTATCCATGGATTTGAAAAGGGCAGATCTGAATTGTCAGTTTTGATAGTACTGTCAAGATTGGGAGATCGACGGTCTCGTAGCATTGTGGGGATCGGAGGTGCGTGAACTTTAAAAATTTGAGGGTGGGCTACAATCCAAACCTCGATTTTGGGTATAGGACACATGGAGGCTCGAGGAGAATTGTGGGCCAAAAGGTAGTTTTGTTTCAAATCGCCTTTGGCTGTGCCCACAATTGTGTGTTTGCGCGAGGTCATCACCCAATGTCACATCCGAGGAGGGGTCAAGAAAAAAGGGGCTAACGCCAACTCCAAATATTCGTTGAAGCATGAAGGAGAAGGTCACGGGTATCATAAGACCTGCACCAAAAGCCTTAAGGGCCCGTGTTTGATTAGGAGGTGAGACTATCAGGTCTCGAAGTCTTGTTTGATTTAGAGAATCGAAGAATCTTGACCGGAGGGTTGGGCTGAGTCCCAGACTTCCCAAATTAGGAATCGTAGAGAGAAAGGATATATTCCTGTAAGGAGTACAAATTTTTTTTTCGCCCCATCGTGGGTGTGTCACAATATTCTTTTCATTCATCATTGATCTTGCTATCTGCTGAAATGATCTATTCTATCTCTCAACTACTCCATTTTGTTATGGATTCCTTGGAATAGTATACTCTCTTTTGATCCCATGTTTATCACAAAACTCTTTGAAGTCCCTTGAACTAAACTCTCCTCCTATATCAGACCTTACTTCCTTCAATCTTTTTCCCATTTGATTCTCAGTCAAAGCCTTAAACACTTTGAATTTTTCAAATGGTTCAGATTTTTCTTTCAGAAAGGAAACCCATGTAAGTCTAGAATAATCATCAATAATCAACATGAAGTAATTTTATTTTTCTGTACCTTCCTTCATTGATGGGCCACATAAATCAATATGTACTAACTGAAGAGGTTTCTCTGTTGATGAAAATTTCTTAGATTTAAACTATGTCTGAGTAAGCTTTCCTATTTGGCAAGGTTTGCATACATAATCATATGGATTTGATATTTTTGGAAGATCTTTTACCGCCCCACTGTTTCTAAGTTTGATTAGATGATCAAAATTTAGGTGTCCAAGTCTCCTATGCCATAACCAACTTTCATCATACTTTCTTAAGTGACATTCTTCCTTTCAAAACATAGACATTGTTTTTTGTTCTTATGCCTTTTGCAATCAACTGTCCTAAATTCACAAATTGTATTTTACAATATTTAGAAGTGAAAACAACTTTACATCCTCTGTCACAAACTTAACTGACACTAAGCAGATTATGTTTCAAACCATCTACAAACAACACATCTTGAGCTTTCCCTTTGCCATTACTTACACCTACCATTCCTTTACCTTTGATTTTTCCTGGTGCATCATTTCCAAAGGTTACATTTCCTGATTTTCTTTCACTTAGAGACAAAAACTTACTTTTGTCTCGAGTCATATGTTTGGAACATCCACTGTCAATATACTAGTGGTTCTTTTGTCTTTGAGCTGAAAGTACTAGACCACATTTTTCACTATCTTTCTTTTTCCATGTGTTGGCATTTCAAGCTAAGGGTTTTATCCTTGGATCTTCTTTGTAATTCTTCAGATGGCAGTTTGTAGCTTTGTGAACGAAGTTATGAAAATTATAGCATTCACGCTCATTGTTCAATAGGTCAAAGTGATTGGTGCAAATTTTTATACTCATTGGTTGTTTAGTTCTATGTTGCAAATATTGTTTATTTCTTGATCTCCTCAGTGGCATGTCTCTAAACTTAATTTGACAATTTGCAATCTTATGACCAAAATTAGAGCAGTAAAAACAGTAACCATGGAATAAATTTTGGTACCTGAAGGATGGCCTTCTTCTTGGCATTTGTTGCTCCATGTTCTGATATCTTTGTTTTTTTATCAGGGATCATCTTGTCTTTATTAGCTTTTGGTGGCAGAGTACTCACATAGTTTGATTGTCTGCTGACTTAGAACTTGATCATCTTTAATGCATCTTTTCTTTCTCTCTGTTTGCTTCTTGAATGAACCACTTACATAGCCTAAACCAGTCTTCAACAAAGGAGATCTATGTTTGCTCAGAATGTCGTTTAGTTCTGTTGAGGCTTTAATGCTTGGAAGATTTTGGAGATACAATGCTTTAAAATTCTCCATCTCTTTTCTGGTTTTTACTACCTCTTCTTCCAAGGCTTCACATCTTGCCTTCTTCTCTAATTATTGTTGTTTCATAATGTCCTCTATTTTCTTTGCCTCTTCTAATTCCACTTTTAGCAGGGTGAATTCTTCATCATGTTTTTTACTGTCTTTCTCGAACTGCATCAACAA
Organism: Picea engelmannii; assembly: GCA_009831015.1. NCBI lineage: Eukaryota > Viridiplantae > Streptophyta > Pinopsida > Pinales > Pinaceae > Picea > Picea engelmannii. Next base: position 343,609 of record ML788798.1, read on the forward strand.
TTTTTTTTGCTTTTTCTTCTTAAATCTGAGTCTAGCAATTTCTTCTCGGGCACTGATCAGTTCTCCTTCCAGGTCAACCACAAATTCTTCATCATTAACATCACTTCATGTGCTTTTATTATCATAATCCTCTTTGGCCATAAGCATAAAGTCATTAACCTTATCTTCACAAGAAGAATCATTATCTGTGTCTCATGAAGAGTCATCATTGTTTACACATAAACTTTTCTTTTTACCAAATCTCTTGGATTTGTATTTCTCTTCACCTTCAGAGTTCTGGTCCTTCTTCTTGTGTGGACACTTAGATGCAAAGTGACCTATCTTTCCACAGTTAAAACATTTGAAGGGCAACTTGCCTTGGTACTGGCCTGATCCTTTCTTTAGTCTTCTCACAAATTTTGCTTCAATTTCATCAGGCTCAGAATCCTCATTATTATCTAATTTAAATGATGCTTCTCTAGAGGTAGGTTTATCTTTACTAATCCTCATTTCATAAGCAGTTAGAGTTCCTAGAAGTTGATCAATAGAAAAAATCTTAAGATCATTCAGTTCTTCTATTGCAAAAAGTTTTGGATTAAATCTATTAGGCAGAGATCTTAAAATATCCTGAACTAAAAATGTGTCTTCAATATTATCACCAAGACCCTTCATGACATTCACAATATCCTCAACTCTTAAGAAATATTTACTAACTGTTTCGTCCTCATTCATCTTTAGTTTTTCAAATTTCAATCTATATGTATGAAGTTTGGCATCTTTTACTTTCTCATTTCCTTCATAACTGCTAATGAGTTTATCCCACATATCTTACCAACCTGTATAACAGAGAACAATAGTTCTCCCTTGCACCACCCTACCACCCTAGTTTTTCTGGATGCAACCAGATGGAAGCTACAACTCTCTGTGTTCAAGCACCCACTTGAAACTCTGAGGACAACAGTCCTCCCTAGAACCACCCTACCACCCTGAAATATAAATCTTTACTTGAATAAGACCTTACAACAATACAAACATTTCAATGCTTACCACTTCTTCTCTATTCTACAATTCTACTCTGCTTCTGTCTGTTCATTCTTGGCTCCACTCGATGTCTCACTCCATATGCTCTTCCTCTTTTCTTCTCATTCTCTTAGGTTCTCATACAGTCTTCTATTTTCACCAATTTTGCTCTGTCCAACTTATGTTCTTCATCTCTGCATATTTCATGCTCTATTCCTGATGTCTCCTTGATCACATACAGTTCAACTTATTTTACCGAGAAACAACAACCTTCCTCTGTCACGACATTTTTCCTTTATTCCTTCTCTCATCATCTGTTACACATTCAGATCTCCAACGCCCGAGTCGGGAATCTCAAAACTCTCAAGAAAAATGATTCCAATGCCCCATAACAATGATTCAGTTAGTGTAACTGAATCTTAACTGATCAAGAAACAACGAAGTGAAACAACAACCCTTTGATCAAATTTTGTTTAATCAACATCGTTGGATTATACACATAGAGGTTTTTTTATTTTTCAATGCGTAACCACCAAAGTGGAGCCTAGTAGTGCTAGCTCCTTCCTCAATCTTCCGTTGATGTGACCTTGGGCGATGCTCTCATGTGACCTTGTGATTGCGGGTGCGACCAAAGGTAACCGAGGGAAATATGCTTTTCACCCCGCAATTCACTACAGAGCTCCATGTATGCTTTCTCCAAAACCGTGGTTTTGATTGTGGCCCAAATTCAACATTTTAAAGTTTGCATACCTTCAATCCCTGCAATGCGACATGATCGTCGATCTCACTATCTTGACAGTGCTCCTAAACTGACAGATCATATCTAACCTTCTTAAATCAACGACTGTGATCTATTTCATGATTCGGGCTCCGGGAGTTTCAAATCTCAAACCCTGCTTTCCTTCATACACCAATATCCTGGAGTTGATGATATGTGGACACCTATCCTTCTTAATCGATGGATTAGCCTCTACTTCAGGAATTTTACCTTTCAACCAGATCAACAGTTCTGCAACCCCTTTCTCAATTCAACATCGAGATCTCCTTCATGTCTCCAGACTTCTGAAATATCAAGTCTCAAACTTCACTTCCCCTCGAAGTATGCAGATTCCTGCCACATGTCCTCTCGAATCGGACGGTTGAGGCTTATTTGGGTCTTTACCCAGATTCCACAGTTTTACACCACATCTCTTCTGGACCAGACAACCTAGATCCACTTTGGACGATCCGACACTTGATATTTACTCCAGACAATCTGACAACTGAGATCTATTTTGGATGATCCGACGGTCAAGAATGTATTTCGTCTCTTCGACTCTCTGGGCTTCGGGAATTTCAAAACTCAAACTAACGCTCTGGATTAGACGACCCAGATTCACTTCGGATGATCTGATGCTTGAGATATTCTTTGGAGGATCTGATGACTGAGATCTATTTCGGATGATCGGACAAACGATATTTACTTTGGCTCTCTGACTCTCTGGGCTTCAGGAATTTCAATTCTCATTTGGAAAGTATTGAAGTGAGATTTCTCCAGAGCTCATGATCCGTCACCACGTATCCCTCTGGATCTGAAGATTGAAATTTACTCTGGATCTCCGGCTCTCCGGGCTTCAGGAATTTCAATTCTCAACTGGAGAGTATTGAAGTGAGATTGCTCTGGAGCTCATGATACGTCACCACGTATCCCTCTGGATTTGATGATTGAAATTTACTCCGACTCTCCGACTCTCCGAGCTTCGAGGATTTCAAATATTAAACTTAAACTTCTCGAAGTGATTTCTCCGGAGCTCATGATCTGTCACCACATATCCCTCTGGATTTGATAGTTGAAATTTACTCCGGATCTTCGGCTCTCTGGGCTTCGGGAATTTCAAAACTCAAACTGAAAAATATTGAAGTGAGATTTTTCTGTAGCGTAACCTCCTCATGTATTTAGATCCGAAATGGATTATGTTCATTTGATCAAGATTTTATATCAATGAATCAATCTGTCTACGATGCAACTTTGCCTTGGATTAAATTTAGTGGCTCTCCATCTTTGCTTATTCTATCCTTCCATTTATTTCGATTCGACGACTAACAAAAATTTGGGTGATCGAGATCTCAAATCTCAGCCCTTGCTTATCCTTTCCTTCCACTTTAATCAATCCAATGGCTGACAGAAATTCAGATAATCAAATTCTCAACCATTTTTCCTCACTTAACCTATCCTTCCACTTAAAGTGATCCAACGGTTGTGAAGACTCTCGAAGCAGATCCACGATTAATGATTTGATCCTGGTCATGTTTCTGTACTGTGCTTTACCTTTTGAGATTTGATCTCTTCCTGTTCTCCATCGTCATTGTTGTTCTTGCCATCAATGACAAGCATACTCTTCCTGTAAAATATTCCAACAATATGGCTACCACCAGGTTCCCATCGAACCGACTGATGTATGGAAGACAACTTTCAAATCTAAAGAAGGTCTCTTCGAATGGTTGGTCATGCCCTTTGGCCTAACAAATGCACCAACAACTCTCATGAGGTTGATGGATGATGTATTGATACCCTTCACCAACTCTTTTGTGGTGATATATATGGATGACATCCTCATCTTAAATAGAACTTGGGAGGAGCACATGCAACATATTCAATAGGTTTTGAGCACTTTGCGACAGGACAAGCTATATGCCAAATTGGAAAAATTCTTTTTTGGTATGAACAAGGTCCAATACTTGGGCTGCATTATTGATGAACATGGGGTACATGTGGATCCAGCTAAGATCCAAGTCATCCGTGACTGGACATCCCTGACCACACTAACCGAGCTTCAGATCTTCTTGGGACTTGACAACTTCTACTAATGGTTCGTGTTGGGATTCTCCTATATTGCATGGGCCCTCATCCAAGTGACCAAGGGTGGTGGAAAATAAAATTTCATGTGGGGGAAGGCACAATAATGAGCATTTGATGATCTGAAGCATCGCTTGTGCTTAGCTCCAGTACTCTCCTTACCCGATCTGCAACAACCATTCGAGATTGAGACTGATGCATCTGAGTATGTTGTAGGTGCATTTCTCACTCAACATGGTCATCTGATAGCATACCATAGTGATACACCCTCAGATACTATCCAAAAACACTCCACCTATGACAAGGAAATGTATTCCATTGTACAAGCCCGTCGTTAATGGAAACATTACATTCTAGGAAATGAGACAATCATCCACACTGATCACAAGCCTCTGCAATTCATATAGACAAAAAGGAAGTTGTAGAACGAACGCCATCAGAAGTGGTCCACATACCTGCAACAATTCCATCTCAACATCAAGTATAAAATAGGGAGCACAAATCATGTCACTGATTGCCTCAATCGACCTCCCATGGCTGCACTCACCACCGTACTCCATTCCTGTGGGCATGAGGCATCTAAATGGACCCAACTTTATCAGCAAGATCCTGACTTCTCCACCACTTATTAGATCATGGGTGCATGCGTAAATGTCACCAATTTTCACATTCAGGACAGACTGTTATGCCATCTGGGCCACCTTTGTGTTCCTGGAAGTAAGTGTGCAAAGTTTATTTGGAAGGCTCACTAGAGTCGAATGGTAGGACATTTTGGCATGGAGATAACTAAATTCGTTCTACAAAAACATTTTTATTGGCAAAAACTTCGACAGGATGTCAACAAGTATATCTGATCTTGCACTGCCTGTGCCATTTCCAAGCCAACCATCAAGAAACAAAGATTATACACCCCTCTTCCTACTCTCGAGAGGCCTTGGGAATCCATCTCAATGGATTACATGTCTGGGCTTCCATCCACCAAGCAAGGCAATGATTGTGTATTTGTGGTGGTTGATCAGTTTTCAAAGATGGTTATTCTCACAGCCTGCAAGAAGAGCATCACAGCGACAGATACTGCCAAGCTCTTCTTCGAACGAGTGTGGGTCCATTTTGGGATACCAAAAATCATCATCTCTTATTGGGACAACATGTTCCTCAACACATTTTGGTCGATCCTCTAGTCATTCTTGGACACCAAGCTCATTGAATCCACTGCCTTCCACCCTCAAACCAATGGCCAGACATAGGTCGTCAATCACATGATTGTGCACATCTTGCTCATGTATAACTCTAAGCATCCACTTACATGGGATGAGAGTCTTCCCTATGTTCAACACAACTACAACATGGATCTCTATAGCTCCATCGACCATAGCCCATTTCAGGAAGGGTTGGGATTCTAACCCTTAGGTCCCGTTGATGTTGCACTATCTATTGCAACCACACAAACAAAATCTTCCTATGTTCAGTCTGAGGCCGACAAAACCACTAGATTCATTAAGCAGATTCAACACATCCACCAACAGGTCCATGAGATTTTGCAGAAATCCAATGCTAAGTACAAGCAGTGCTGTGATCAACACCGGGTACTGCACAAGTTTCAGGTGGGAGACAAGGTCTGGTTACATTTGCAGAAATAATTCCTTACAGGGCCCTATCAGAAGCTCCATCCACTTCGCGATTGTAATTTCCCCAAGGCCGATCCCTGTTGTAAATCTTGGTTATGAAATGAATTGTAAATATGTTTTATAGGTTGCTGAGCCAAGTTTTTTATAAGCTGGTGGGATTATGTGATTGTTAGGCCAGAGAGCCTAAGGGTTGAAGGCCAAGAGCCTGATTTTGTACATGTATCAATGCATAACATTAATAAAATATAAACATCGCTGCATGCAGACTGACCACGATGAATGAGTGATGGGGGACTAAGATTACATTGAGTGGGTAAGGGATTAGGGGCTGGAAGGTGGGAAGAGGGGCTAAGTGTTGGGCCTAAGGGTTAAGCCTAGGGGCTTAAGTCCTTGGGAATAATATTTTAATATTATTCCAAAAAGACCATGTGAGTAATATGTTTTTATCCTAAGTTATTTTGGAATGACATGTGACTTCCAAATGGTGGGAGGAACGCACGCTGATGGAAGCATGCAGCTTCACGGGTGATAAGTGTCAACCCAAGCCCATGCAAATAAAACGGTTGAGATGAGCTGTGGTGGGGGTTCTCCTCCATTCTAGGCGACCGTCTGAGCATGAACCGGTCTGACCTCTGCATCTTCTGAACCATACATCCCTGAAAGCCGAAAATCCTGTGTTGATTCCTAAGGAATCCGATACATTCCTTGCCAGAATAGTTTGAGCCTGTGCGTGAGATCTCTATACACCTTGTGCAATCCCAAAACCAAAACCATGAGTCTATCCCGTGAGCCTGTTTGGGAAACTGTGTCTATATTTCCAGTTGGCTGTTGTGGCCACGCAACGTTGGACTGCGCGTGGCTTATTGGAAAATGTGAGTTCATGCTTAGCCTGTATGTAACCTCTCTCCGGGTGAGGGAGGTGATTGTTTTTGGAAGAGGCAGGTTGTCAGACCTATGATAAATTCTCTCCAGGTGAGAGAGTTTGCTGGGAAGTGGTTTCTTCCAAAGAGTGTCCAACACCAGCTTTGGGCTCTGAGACTTCCTAATCTGACCTGTTGCCGAGACCCAGAGAGGGAGGTGTAGCACCGATGGACCGTGCTTGTGAAGGTGTATACTCTCAGTCGGAACAGGCATGTGGGGAATGAGAGTCCGAGAGTAGTGGGCGTAAGATGGCATCCTGGGAAGAATCCTTCCAGTTGTTTTGTGTTGTTTTCCCTATAACCTCAGCCTAGCCTAGGATTCCTTGCCTTGGGGGTGGAGCTTAGTCTTAGCTCGGGGGTGACCCACTGCTGAGCTTGATGAGTAGTGTGGTCTAAGGCTGGGAGGTTCGTGGAAGGCCTACACCTGGTTGGTGGAATTACCACCGTTTCAAAGATAAGTACCAGATGATCTTTTAATCACTTTTCTGCATGTTTGTGTATTTACATTTATCATGTATTATGATGTGCATACGAATTATTGTTAAATCCATTGATTATTTATAATATCAGTAATGCTTATGGTTACTCTGAGTTTAAATGTGTTTCATTTGATTAAATGCATGTCTTATATATAGAATTAAGTATGAGATTGTTATTTTGCGAAGTAGCGCTTGCCTGGCCAGTGGGTTGGATGTCGGCTCAGAATGGGGGTGTTACAGTTTGGTATCAGAGCCAAGGTTTCGACGCTAAGCCTAGATGGGCTAGTTGAGTGGTATTTGGACCGAGGGGTTAAGGAGAAATTATGTCTGGAGGACCAATTTCGGACCTTTGAATGCTCCTAAGTGTCAGGGAGTTACTTGACTGTATTACAAATCTCAGGAGGTGTAGCAGTGTTATGAAACCACAACCGAGGTGGCATCTGGCCACAGGTAGAGAGGATTCCACACCAAAAGTGTTGGAGCTGTAGGATCTATTCGAGAAAAAGGAGAACCCTCGTGACCGTCAGATCTGGAAAATGTGTGCAAGGTTTAAAAACCCTTTTCGAGTTGCACAGGAGTGTGGAAATCGCGATACGCGAAATATCGAATTCGTCGGGACCGTCCATCAAGGGGGGCATGTGGCTACCAGACGACGTTTCAGCACCCGGTAAACCAAAGGGATAGAACCCTGTTTTCACAAGTCGCGAAATAGAGAAACCCGAAATTTCGAAACGATCTACACTGTAGATCACAAGAGAGGAACTTGACCGTTTGATCAAGTGGAAGAATAGACCCTAATTTCACGATTTCGGCAAACAAAAGTTCAAGAGGTGGAGATGCAAGAACTCCCAATGCCCGAAATCTAGAAACGTCGAAAAGATCTGCGTCGTAGATTTGAGAGAAGTATAACCATTAGATTGCCTTGGAATGGATGTGGACACATGGGTGTGTACCACGTGCCAGTGAGTCGAGAAGACAAGTGAGAATGGTGGGACCCGATGATGTCATCAAAGGTGACGTGGAACCTCCTGAACGTACCATGCACCATTGTGGTTAAGGGTGACAGCTGTGTTGTGGTCCTGGAGAGTAAAGTAAATGAGAATTTCATAATTCAGGAGTTGGAGTGACATGGGGTTGGGAGTCATTGCATCGTGAACTCCCGTGTACCGAAGACCTGAAAACCCGAAGTGTCGAGTCCTGAAATCCCTACCAGGGTTGGCGACAGCTGTGCTGTGGACCCAGGGGAAGAGAGGTTGGAAGTTCTTGAGTCATGAGTTGGAGAGGGAAGCGAGTGCGAGAACCTCCAAGGACCAAAAACCCTGAAACTCGAAACACCGAAGTTCTGAAATCCCAAAATTTTCGAAGGACATAAGAACTGTCGATGATTTAACTGTTGGATCCTCGTGAACAAAAAACCTCGAAAAACTGAAGTCCCAAAAATTTGCAGAGCCAAGCAGGGCTCATAAAACTTAGTGAATTTGAAACATTTTCTTATTCACGTTGGTTAATGAATGTTGTGGTTTTTATTAAGGGTTTAAGGCCTGACAAACTTCGGTTGAGTGGACGTTGTGTATGCCGAGTTCAACGAGTGTCAGGACAACCGAGTATAGAAATGGAAGAGGTGCAGATTGCCTTCGAAACAGAGGACAAAAGGGTAGGAAGGGATGTCAACTTGGGAGTTGAAGGATCGAACTCCAATGGGCACATAAGAGAATTGGATAAGGAAGTACATATAATGAAAATCATTGAAGGATTGCAGAGAGATTCCCAGGCTCGCCGAGCTGATAGTCGAAAACTCATGAAAGTCAGGGATAGGCAGGGTGAATTCAACTTAAAGATGTTGAAGAGCCTGGAAATAATAGAAAGGAAATTGGAAAAGGAGAGTGACACAAGAAAAATAGGGAGTCGCAGGACCCCTGAGAGAAAAACAAGATCGAGGAGTGACAAAAGACATCATTGTCACTCCCCAAAGCATTTCAGTAGGGAAGCACACAATAGTTCAAGCCCGTCTCCTACCAGAAAACACCGAAGATCTGGAGTGGATGAATTGAAGGGAGAGATGAACAAGATCAAGCCTCCAACGTTCGATGGAGAACATAAGAAGGAGGAATATGTTGAAACATGGTTGCTTGGCATGAGGAAATATTTCCAACTGCCGAATTATTCTGTTCATGCAGAAGGAAGAATTGTGATGTATCAATTGAAAGGAAACACATCCATGTGGTGGGATCAGTTTGTGCAGGTGCAATGCATCAGAGAGAAGGATGTCACTTGGAAGGAGTTCAAGGGATATTTCGAGAAGAAATACCTGACTAAAAGATATTATGACAGAAAGATGAAGGAGTTCTTTGAACTCAAGCTAGACAACATGACCATTGATGAATACGAACGAAGTTTCTTGGAACTACTGAAGTATGTTCCGTTCATCAAAGATGAGGCTGTCAAGATTCAGAGGTATCTGAGTGGACTGCCACCTGCCATTGGTGATAAGATTTAGTATTATGATCCTAAGACTATGGAAGAAACAATAAGAAGCGCTAAATGCTTATATGAACAACAAAGAGAGAAGCCTCCTTTTCGGAAGGCTTGGGATGACCAGAGGAAGTTTAAGAAGGAACAGAGGCAGAAGGGAAACAAACCTCCCTTTTTCGGAAATAGTCCTCAAGGACATATATCGTTTAGAGAGCCGAGAACGACTGAAGTGGGGGAACAAAGGCAGAGACAGACACCCATTCAGTGTTGGGGTTGTAAAGGGAACCACAAATACAAATATTGTCCCCACAAAAATGGCAAAGAAAGAACTATCCATAATTTTCAGCAAGATGAAACAGTGGAGGATATGGGCAGTAGAATGCCAAGGATCTACGCAGCCCTGGACAACAAGCAAGCAAAATTTCAATCGCACATGATCGAAGTGGAAGGTATGATTAACAACCAACCATTTATTATTTTAATCGATTCAGGAGCTAGCCATAGTTATGTAGATCCCAGGGTGTTGGAAAGTTTGCATTTATCAAGAAGAAAACATGAAAAGTATTGGTTAGTACAGTTGGCTACAGGAACCAAGAGGAAAGTCACTGAGTTGGTGAAGTCCTATCCTATGGACATGAAAGGATTGAGCACTAAGGATGAATTTAATATTCTGCCTTTAGGCTCTTATGACTACTTAATTGGGATGGACTGGTTGGACCAACACCATGCCCTTATGGACTGTCGTAACAAGAAGTTTACATGCCTGGATGAGGAAGGGAATCAGAAAACAGTCCAAGGGATTCCCATAACTGTGGTGGTTAGATAAATCTCAGCAATGCAGCTTAAGAAGTGCTACAGAAAAGGCTGCCAATTATTTGCGGCCTGTGTGGAAGAAGCATCCAGAGATGAATTCTCAAGGATTGGAGACCAGGAGGTACTCACAGAGATCAAAGATGTATTTCAGGAAGTACCTGGACTACCTCCAAAGAGAGACATCGATTTTTCTATAAATTTGATGCCTGGAGCAAATCCAATGTCGAAAGCTCCTTATAGAATGAGTACGCCAGAGCTGAAAGAGTTTCAATTGCAACTTGAGGAGCTTTTGAAGAAGGGGTACATTCATCCCAACATGTCACCTTGGGGTTCCTCGGTCCTGTTCGTGAAGAAGACGGATGTGACGTTGAGGCTGTGCATTGATTTCTGGCAGTTGAACAAGGTAACTTTCAAGAACAAGTATCCTCTGCCGAGGATCGATGATCTTTTCGATAAGTTGAAGGGTGAAAAAATATTTTCGAAGATAGATCTCAGATCAGGATATCACCAGGTAAGAATAAAGGATGAGGACATCAACAAGACCACCTTTAGAACAAGGTACGGTCATTACGAGTTCACAGTGGTGCCGTTTGGACTGTCAAATGCACTCGTTGTCTTTATTTGCTTGATGAATGGTGTATTCAGGGACTATTTAGACAATTTTTTCATAGTTTTCCTGGATGACATCTTGGTGTATTCCAAGTTAGAGGAAGAGCATGAACAACACCTGAGACTGGTGCTGCAAGTGTTGAGAGGACACCAACTGTATGCCAAATTGAGAAAATGCTCATTTTACCAAAGGCAGATCCATTACTTGGGGCACATTATTTCAAAAGAAGGGATCACTATGGATCTTGAGAAGGTTGAGGCCATCCAGGAATGTCAACGCCAAGGAATGTGACGGAAGTCAGATCCTTTATGGGTTTGGCGGGCTACTACTGAAGGTTTATAACATGCTTCTCAAAGATAGCTCACCCTATCACTTCTTTTCAAAGGAAGGAGAAAAAGTTTCAGTGGACTGAAGAGTGTGAGATAGGTTTCCAGCAATTGAAGCAGCTGTTAACCAGGGCTCCAATCTTAAGGATTGCAGATCCAAATATGGATTTCATGGTGTGCACAGATGCGTGTAAGGAAGGGTTGGGAGGAGTTCTCAGCCAAGACGGATTTGTAATATGTTATGAGTCCAGGAAGATAAAAAAGCATGAAAAGAATTATGCCACTCACGATTTGGAGATGGCAGCAATCATCCATGCTCTGAGGAAATGGAGACATTACCTCATGGGAAGGAGATTCAAATTGAGAACATACCACAACGGTCTGAAATATTTGTTTGATCAACCAACCTTAAATGCTAGACAAAGCAGGTGGCTGGAATTTCTATGTGAATACAACTTTGATATCAAGCATATCAAGGGGAAGGAAAACAAGGTGGCTGATGCACTCAACAGAAAAGTGCATGACTTACATGCTACAACCATTAGCATGTACAAGACTGATATTAAGGATAGAATTTTGGAAGTTGCAAATGCAGATTTGCAGTACAAAGATTTAGTAGCAAAGCTACAACAGAGTGAAAGGCCACAGAAAAGGGAAAGTTACACCTTGGAAGCTGATGGATTACTTCTATATAAAGATAGAGTGTATATACCCAATGTACAGGAATTGAAACTTGCTATTCTAAAAGAAATGCATAACGTAACTTATGTTGGACACCCTGGATATCAGAAGACTGTGGCAGCAGTCAAAATCCATTACTTTTGGCCAGGTATGAAGAGAGAGATCGCTGAATACATCGCCAGATGTATGGAATGCTAGAAAGTTAAGGCTGAGCATAGGCACCCAACAGGGTTGCTGTAGCCTTTTCCCATTCCTGAATGGAAGTGGGAAGTGGTGACCATGGATTTTATTACAGGATTTCCTAGAATGAGCAAGCATCATAATTCGATCATGGTTGTGGTGGACAAGCTTACAAAAGCTGCCCATTTTATTCCACTGAAAACCACTCACAAAGCAGCAGATGTTGCTGATATATTCTTAAAAGAAGTGGCACGCTTGCACGGAATTCCTAAGATGATTGTGTCTGATAGGGACCCGAAATTCACCTCGAATTTCTGTAAAGGACTGTTCAAAGGATTCAAAACGAATCTGAATTTTAGTACAACGTATCATCTCGAGTCTGATGGATAGACAGAGAGGGTGAAAAAAGTAATAGAGGACATGCTGAGAATGTATGTGATGGACAAACCATCAAGATGGGAAGACTACCTGCATTTGGTAGAATTTACAATAATGGGTATCATGCATCATTGAAGATGAGCCCATTTGAAGCACTTTATGGAAGAAAGTGAAACACTTTAGTGAGCTGGGATAATCCAGTCGACAGAGCAGTAGTTGGGCCAGAGTTGCTCAAGGAGAGGGAGGACCAAATGCTAAAAATTAAACAGAATTTGAAAGTTGCCCAGGACAGGTAGAAAAGTTATGCTGATAAGAACAGAAACCACAGAGAATTCAAAGTGGGTGATCATGTTTTCCTGAAAGTGAAAACTAACAAGAGTTCCCTGAAGCTGGGAAGTTGTGCCAAATTGGAAGCCAGATTTTGTGGGCCATTTGAAATACTGGAAAGGATTGGGCGAGTTGCATACATGCTTGCATTACCTGCATCTATGACTGTACATAATGTGTTTCATGTTTCATTGCTTAAGAAATATATACTTGATGCTAATCATGTTATCGATTGGAATGTGATTCAGGTGGAACGAGAAGGTGTCCTGCAAGTGCATCCTGTGCGCATATTGGACAGGAAAATAAAACAGCTCCAAAATCGAGCTATAAAGCTTGTAAAGGTCCAGTGGACCTGGTACGGTCCTGAGGACACAACATGGGAGCATGAAGATGTTATGTGAGTAGAGCACCCACATCTTTTTGAAATTTTTGAAAAGCTTGTAGATGCTATGTAAAGTTGCACTGAGGACAGTGCAAAAATAAGGGGAGGGGGATTGTAATGTCCCCAAGGCCGAGCCCTGTTGTAAATCTTGGTTATGAAATGAATTGTAAATATGTTTTATAGGCTGGTGAGCCAAGTTTTTTATAAGCTGGTGGGCTTATGTGATTGTTAGGCCAGAGAGCCTAAGGGTTGAAAGCCAAGAGCATGATTTTGTACATGTATCAATGAAAAACATTAATAAAATATAAACACCACCGCGTGTAGACCAACCATGATGAATGAGTGATGAGGCACTAAGCTTCCATAGAGTGGGTAAGGGATTAGGGGCTGAAAGGTGGGAAGAGGGGCTAAGTGTTGGGCCTAGGGGTTAAGCCTAGGGGATTAAGTCCTTGGGAATAATATTTTAATATTATTCCCAAAAGACCATGTGAGTAATATGTTTTTATCCTAAGTTCTTTTGGAATGACATGTGACTTCCAAATTGTGGGAGGAAAACACGCTAATGGAAGCATGCAACTTCATGGGTGACAAGTGTCAACCCAAGCCCATGCAAATAAAGCGGCTGAGATGATCTGTGGTGGGGATTCTCCTCCATTCTAGGTGACCGTTTGAGCATGAACCAGTCCGACCTTTGCAAGAGACCTCGTGCATATTTTGAACCGTGCATCCCTGAAAGCCGAAAATCCTGTGTTGATTCCTTAGGAAGCTGGTACATTCCTTGTCGGAACAGTTTGAGCCTGTGCGTGGGATCTCTATACACCTTGTGCAATCCCGAAACCAAAACCGTGAGTCTATCCTGTGATTGTGGAGCCTGTTTGGGAAGCTGTGTATGTATTTCCAGTTGGTTGTTGTGGCCACGCAGTGCTAGACTGCGCATGGCTTACTGGCCAGTGTGAGTTCGTGCTTAGCCTGTGTGTAACCTCTCTCTGGGTCGGGGAGGTGATTGTTGTTGGAAGAGGCAGGTTGTTAGGCCTGTGAGCAACTCTCTCCAGGTGAGAGAGTTTGTTGGGAAGCGGTTTCTTCTAGAGAGTGTCCAGCACCAGCTTTGGGCTCTGAGACTTCCTGATCTGGCCTGTTGCCGAGACCCAGAGAGGGAGGTGTAGCAATGATGGACTGTGCTTTTGAAGGTGTATACTCCTGGGCGGAACATGCATGTGGGGAATGAGAGTCCGAGAGTAGTGGCGTAAGATGGCATCCTGGGAAGAATCCTTCCAGTTGTTCTATGTTGTTTTCCCTGTAACCTTAGCCTAGCCTAGGATTCCTTTCCTTGGGGGTGGAGCTTAGTCTCAGCTCGGGGGTGACCCACTGTTGAGCTTGATGAGTAGTGTGGTCTAAGGCTGTGAGGTTCGTGGAAGGCCTACACCTGGTTGGTGGAATTACCATCGTTTCAAAGATAAGTACCATATGATGTTTTAATTACTTTTCTGCATGTCTGTGTATTTACATTTATCATGTATTATGCTGTGCATACGAATTGTTGTTAAAGCCATTGATTATTTATAATAGCAGTAATGCTTATGGTTACTCTGAGTTTAAATGTGTTTCATTTGATTAAATGCATGTCTTATATATAGAATTAAGTATGATATTGTTATTCTGTGAAGTAGTGTTTTCCCGATCGGTGGGTTGGATGTCATCCCGGAATGGGGGCGTTACAGCTATGGGCCTTACACTATCACCAAGGTTGTGGGAGACAATGTTTTTGAGCTCAACACTCCCCCCTTCCTTGTCTTTCACCCAATGTTCAATGTGGACCTCCTCTGACCATATTTTCCACCATTATTGGACACTTCAGAGATCACAGAATAATTGACACGAAAAGAGATCAACCATGAATGCATGGAACATGTATCCATTGATCAAATAGTGGACATGCAGGTCAAGGGAACTCACCAACATAGGATCCAGATAATCGAGCTGTCAAGGCAGGGCAACTCTTGCACCAAGGAAAATGGCTCACCCAAGGCCAAATTCAATAGAAATTCCTCACCTGATGGGGGAACTCAATGCAATGGAGACCATTGCTTACTAAGGGGGGAGGACTGATTCGGGTGGATATTGGTGGCCACCCACCTATTCCAACTGGCTCCTTTTGACAGTTTTAGTTCAACATGTTCTTCTATAATTCTTTGTAATTGTGGGTTCTACACTTTCGGGGTTGTATGAATCCCTACACAGCTTCCAGGTGGATATTGGTGGCTGCCCACCTAATCCAACTGGCTTATTTTGGAATTTTTCATGTTAGTACATCTTTATGTACTTCTAGGACCCTTTTAGCGCCCTAAAAAATGTTTTTTTGTCTTGCCATAGTCAAATTATAGATGAAGTCAAAGTTTGATGTCATGATGTGTAGTTCTCAAAAAGACCTTTCCAATGGGCTATCACGAGCCTAAAACAGAGGTCGTATGCAAAATTTACAACCCCGGGAAGTTGAGGTACCAACTTACCCATCGGGGCCCACATAACTTTTGGCATTTCATCTCCTAGGGTTAGGTTTTTGGATGTCTAGGGTTTTGGTATTCATGAGTAATGTTAAAAAGGCCTTTGGAGCCTCATTGTTATCATTTTTCTCAGATGGATGCACATAGCAACCACATCTCTTCTCAGAGATAACTACCATCATTCGAGCAAGTTGTTTCCAGTTCTGCAGTTTTACAGTTTCAACCTATTTTATTTATTCAATAGAAGTTATTTTTCATTGAATATATGTTGTTGTTATCCGTATCTCTGTGTTATTGTATTCTGTATGTTATTCATTTCTTTCCGCTCATAAATCCGGATCAAGTGAGTGAAATAGGTGGATCTTTGTCCAAATGTTCTAACACCGAAGTTGGAAGATCTATGTAACTAGGATGGTGACATCCACACAAACCTTGCTTAGTTCAGAATTTACTTCCAATATCAAACTAAGGCATGGTCTATAAATAATATCATTGGATATATTTATGATATGACAAAAGCAATAAGTGTCATGGTACCAAACTCCATGAGAATTAATGTGTTTGGACAACATTGAGACAAGTTCCCTCTCCAACAAGCTACAATCTATGCATTGAAGGTATGGTCCCCAATTCTCAAGCTAATATGGGAGAGTAGGTGTGACTAGCGAGTGAAAGAGGTGGATATTTTTCCAAATGTTCTAACATGGAAGTTGGAAGATCTACGTAACAAGGATGGTGATAACCACACAAACATTGCTTAGTTTAGACTTTACTGTCAATATCAAACTAAGGCATGGTCTATAAATAATATCACTGGATATATGTATGATATGACCATCTCAACCCTCTCACCCACGTAGATGATCTGTGAATTGTCATGGATATTCCAGTAGAATAGTTCATCACAACATATACTATAATATTCTAAAAATCTTAGGTTATGCAGGTTTATTTCCTTAGATCTCAGATTTTTTTATTTCTAGCTTATTGCTCTATTTTTTTTTATAGAAAATAACTGAAATACAAAAAATGAAAGAATAGGAAAATGAAATAATACCATCCACACAAATAAACACAATATTTACCCTGGGAAACCCAATACGAGAGAAAACCCAACTCGAAGGTGAGGCCTATGATATGCTCTCTTTGCTTCAATTAAATGCAAATACAAAGGAATGGGCACTCACTATGGAGTTGCCTATGAAACTGTGGCCTGAAAGGTTGCTACAAAATCTTCCTCCTCCTCTTTTATTCTATCAACATACCAATCCTAGATGTTTTTCTCAGCTATGGAACAAGTACAATACTAAATAATGGAACCCCTTCTCATCCTAGTAGCCCAGTATTTAACATAGTATAATAGTCTTCAAGGGTTAGGGTTTTGACTTCCTCAACTCTTAATCAATGATAAGGTTTGGACATTCTAGAATCTTCTTGAAAGTCCACATGTGGCTATAATATTCTCCTCCCAGTGGCCTGATATTTAACATAGTCTAATAGTCTTCAAGGGTTACGGTTTTGACTTCCTCAACCCTCAATCAATGATAAGGTTTGGACATTCTAGAATCTTCTTAAAAGTCCACATATTGCTAGCCCCATATTTTTGATTAAAGGATGTTGATGTGGTATCCACTCATACCATGGTGGTCGACACGGTAGGTCAACTTGCAGGAGGCATAAATTTCGCATACAAAATTCGATTGAGGTGTTTCTTGCACCGTTGTAAAGGTCTCAGTGTATAATATGAAATATTCCGCCAAATAATGTTTTGGACCAAAAAAAATGTCATTTGATGCCTCAAAATGGCTCCAAAATATTTTGGACAATTTCCAACCCCAATTTTCCAAACTAGGACCTGCCGCTAAAATGGCCCTACAAGTCAATTATTCCAATTTTTTCCACCTAGAAGTATTGAGATATATGAAAATTTGTATTATCATCCAATCGGGATCACTAGGGGAGCCTCACTTGTTTTTCCTCTTTCTTGCATATGTTGAAATCTATGATTTTTGTTTTTTTTCAAAATTTTGTGTAACCCATCAATATCACAAAAGGATACCAAAATATCTAGTTGTATTTGGATACCCTTAACCAAGTGAGGCATCGATACAATCATCCATGATTATAAAAATGATAATAGAAAGTCCAAAGAAAAAGTAGTCATCAATGGCACCCAAGACACCTAATACGACATCCTCTAGCTCATCAATGTAAAGTCCAAAAAATGTAGGATAAAGCAAGCAACGCTATTTAACCCCTATATTAATCTAAATTCCATTAGGAACCTCCATACCCTACCAAAAATGGGATCATACATTGACATCATAAGTAATGCCACCAAGGTTGGAAGACCCAAATCCTTAATATTGTCCATAAGAAAATGTCAAGGAATTATGTCAAATACCCTGTGAAAGTGTACAAAGAAACACTATATGTTATGCTTGTTTCCCTTAGCCTCTTCAATGATACAAGTCAAAGTGAAGATGTGATCACTAGTATGATGTATTTTCCTAAAACTCACTTTTTCTTTGGCCCCAATCTCTTGGTCTATGCCCATGTGGAAATGTATATCATGTCTTTCTTTGTAAATTGTCATGAATATTTTGTTGGAGTAGTTTGTCACAATAGAGGATACAAGTTTATGTCATGCAATGTTTTCTTAAGATTAAATTTAACATTACAAGTTTAGAACTCAAATTACTAAGATAAGTTGAGGGGTGAACCCATGAATATGTGTCCCACTTTTAAGTGAAATGTGGTGACAAAAAATAGTGATTTTACATATTTTTAAAATTAAGACCTTGAAACTCATATATGCATTGTGAATTTTAATGTGTAGTGAAAAAACAATTTGTAGGGAATTGCGTTGTCTTTCTAATGATATTTTTTTCCAAAAAATATTTATGTCATTTAATGTGTCTATTTTGTATTTAATTAAATGCTTGTCCTTGTAAATTTTAGGAAAAGTTAAATAGTGACTATTGTTCCCAATATTTAGTTAAGTGTTCAATGTATAGTCTATATATATATATATATATATATATATATATATATATATATATATGACACAAGCTACATAGAATGTATTGATGTGTTTTTTTTTGGATAGTGTTGAGGGGGTTGGATGTTCGACAACCCAGGTATTCCAACAGAGAATGAGAAACTTCAGTAACCATTCACACAACTAGATCAAATATCAACACACCAATGTTTTCATGTGTAAAACCCTAAGGGGAAATATCCACATCCCTAGCCAACATTGCCACTTGGAGCAGTTTATTAATGAAAAAGAAAAATTTATAGAGAGATTTAGAAAATTTCCCACAATTGATCATCGACGAATGATCCTCCGTGCTCTTTAAATAGATATCATGGACCAATAAGGTGTTAAGACACAAATCAATGTAGCCATTAATATCGAGGATAATATGAGCCGTTGGATCACTCTATGTCGGGAACATATCGTGATCGTTGGATTTCCTAACTACAAATGCATATTAATGCATAATAAATAAACACACTAAGAAGCACACTTTTATGTAGTGACACATTAGACCAAGTTGATCTTAACTAAATCCTAAGTGTCTAAATATCCTAACATCCCCCCTTAAGAACAACTTGGGATAGGATTGAAGGATTTACAAAGGAAACACAATAAGAGAAGTAAGGAGGAATTAGATCCTTTCCCCCCTTAATGACAACTTCTTGAGCTCCTAACATAGATTGAAGTTTGGAAAACTTTTCTTTCACAAGAGACTTTATGAAAATGTTTGTAACTTGATCTTCTATAGGGAAGAAGAGAATTCAATAAATTGATCATGAATGAGCTTTTTGATGAAGTGCATGTGTAGATCGATGATTTTTTTGCATTGATGTTGAACTAGGTATTTGGAAATCTTGATGGCACTCTGATTGTCACACCAGAGGGTGGTTGAATGTTGTTGCTGGAATCCAAACTCTGAAAGGATTTTTTGAAGCCACAAGGCTTCCTGACATACATTAAACATTGCTCGATACTCTGCTTCTGCTGAAAAAAATAACAATAGCCTGTTGTTTCTTACAAGCCCAAGTGATAGGTCCTGAAAAAAGGATGAAAATATAACATGCAGTAGAATTTCGTTCATTAGGGTCATTGGTCCAATCTGAATCAGGGAAACCAACCAATAAAGGAGTCCCTCATGAACTGTAAGACATACCGAAGTATTTTTTTAGATATTTTCCAATGGATTTCATGGGGTGTTTGCATATACCAAGCAACAAGACCAACAACAAAGGAAATATCAAGATGGGTATGAGTCAAGTATAAGAGGCTACCAAATAACTGACACTACAAAGTGGCATCAACTTTGGGAGAAGTACATGTGGCAGAAAGTTTGACTCCAAATTGGAAGGTAGAAGGGGTTGGTTTTGAATCTTCCATGTGAAAGCGATGAAGATGGTCATAAGCATACTTAGAGTGGGAAAGAAAAATTCCTTCCTTGGTTTTCAAAACTTGGCGACCAAGGAAATAGTGCAAATATCCTAAGTCGGTCATTTCAAATTTCTTCTTAAGGATGGATTTCAAATGGTTTAAAAGTTTATTGTCACTACCATTGAGGATAAGATCATCAACATAAATAACAAGGATTGTGAGATGGATTCCTACTTTTTTGGTATATAAATTGGGGTCAGAATGGCATCTAGAAAAGTTGGTGTTAAGAATAAAGTTGTCCATTTTGGCATACCAATATCGAGAAGCTTGCTTAAGTCCATAAAGAGATTTCTTAAGGTGAGAAACAAGGCTAGAGTCATTCTGGACATATCCAGGAGGTTGTTCCATGTAGATTTATTCTTGCAAATCCCCATGCAAGAAGGTAAATTTGACATCCATATGACAAACCTCCCATTTATGTGAGGTTGTAAGGGCTAGAACAAGGCGAATGGAATTCATTTTGGTTATAGGGGAAAAGGTTTCATTATAGTCAATTCCTTCAACTTGGGAGGATCCTTTGGAAACTAACCGAGTCTTGTGTATTTCAACACTTCCATTCGATGCATACTTAGTTATGTAGACCCATTTACATATGACAAGTTTTCTTCCTTTCGGAAAAGGTAAAAGATCCCAAGTATCGTTTTCCATAAAGAACACCACTCTTCATTCATAGTTGTGTCCCAATATCAATGACCTGAAGCTTTTGAAAATGTCTCTAGATCATGAGTCTCTTGAACTTGAGCCAAAAGAGAAGAGGCTCTCTAGAAATGTGAACATGTTTGACACTAATCTGAAGGATCACCAACAATATCACCAGTTGCTTCTCCTATTGAATGGACCCATCTAGGAAGTGATGGTGTTGGTTTAAGTTCATGTTCAATGGAATCATTTGGAGGAAGGTGAGCAGGAAGAGGTGGATTTCTATCCTCACTTTCATCATCTAAATAAGAAGAAACAAAAATAGGAACAAAAGAAGAGACAAACATTGAACATGGCTCGTAGGCCAACAAAGGCACAAATGTTGAATTAGGCTCATGGACCAAGAGATTTTCATCAAATTTAACATATCTTATAATTTTGTTTTTATTAAAATGTGATTGAAGAAGTATGTAATGTTCAACATCTTCAGAATAACCAACAAATATACAATTCTCACTTTTAGGTTGCAATGCTTTCCTTTTCTCATTAGAAATGTGAGCCCATGCTACCCTGCCAAATACACAAAAGTGACTTACATTTAGCTTAATTTTATTCCATGCTTCTTCAAGTGTTATATTTTTAAGATCCCTTGTGGGAGTAGGATTTACTATGTAATTTTCATAGTTAATGGCTTTCGCCCAATACTTTATACTTAATCCCTTAGATTGGATCATACAATTCGCCATTTCTTTTAATGTGTGATTCTTTCTCTCAGCAACACCATTTTTTTGTGGTGTATATGGAACAATGTGTTGCATTTGGATGCCCTGTGCAGTGAGGCAACTTGTAAACATATTGTTCACATATTCACCTCCATTATATGTTCTTAACCTTTGAATTAGATGTCCATATTTCTTTTCTACAAGGGCCTTGTAGGCCAAAAATGTGTCAAAAAAGTTGCTCTTAAGTTTTAGGAAGTAAACCCAAGTGTGTCTAGAAAAGTTATCAATGAAATTTAAGAAAAAGAAGGAGAATAAAGTAGAACACACAATTCGTTTTGAACAAGTTGCAAAGGGGTCAAGGCATACCAAGGCATGTTTGTCAAAATTGTCTCGATGATGTTTTCCAAGAACACAACCAACACAAACATTGTCTTTGCAAGAAAAAAGAGGAATACCAATCACTATCTGTTGATTATATAGTTGTTGCAATAAATGATAGTTTATATGACCAAACCGCTCATGCCAAAGTTTTCTCAAGTCATCGCTATGAGCAACAAAAATTGATCGAAAAGATGATGGACCAAATTTGTCAAACTTGTACATCCTGGTAATATCATCAACAATTTCAATTGAGAGAACAAGCTTAAGATATTTTCGATCCTTGATTACAACTTGTTGAGGTGAAAAATATATGGTTTTACCTTCACCTGAATGAGTGATTTGATATAATCGGTTGCAGGAAAGACTCAGAACACATAACATGACCATTATCTACCTGAAATAAAATAAATAATTATATTTAAATAAAATTGGAGGGAAAATAAAGTAAGGGTTTGATTTGGTTAAAAAGAGGGAAATATCTAGAGGGATCAGAGAAAGGATAAATAGAGGGGTAACCCTTCTCTTTGGAATTATGACTTGATCTCTTGTTTATCTCCTCTTTAAGCCAAGTTTTCGTTAGGGTTTGGAAAAACCCTTCCATTTCAATTTAGTTTCGATGGTGAAATATCCACCCTCGTTAGAAAAAAAGGAGGATTCATATGGAGTCCCCATTTGAGTTCAATGTGGTGTTTTTTTTCATCCCGGAGAGAGTTTGGAGGCATATAGGCTTGCATTATGGATTTGTAGCATTTTTCTAGGGGAGGCTGATAATCATATCTACAGGTTCCATGAGGGTTTTGCGTAACTGTGAAAGGAGACACCCCCATGGGTTGAGCACGAGTTGTCCTACAAGGCCTTGCTAGAAGTCCAATATTTGTCCCACGAGAACCTATGTGAATCAAGGGTTGTTGTAGTTCACTAGATAAAGATTGCAAGGGATTTAAGAGAGATTGGAGGGATGCTTGCAAAGTGGACATTACTGGAGCATAGCAGTGTAGGGTTTGGAGAGCCTTGGATCAATGGAAATCATAGATTGGAATCATTCCAAGTTGTGTTGTTTCTGTAGTATATTTTGTATCTTCCTGGAAGCCATTAGATTTGTGTGCTTAGGAGTTTTTCATAGTTGTTATTACAACCATTAGATATCATTGTATTGTTGAGATTTTGGGAGTTTCCATCCATAATAAGATTCCATGGTTATCTGCTCTATTTTCCGTGTAATGGATGCATGTTGTATGTTTGACAATATCCCTATTTGAGAAAATTGTTTGTAAGAAGTTAACAACACCATTAATACAAGTGTTTGGCACATTCACATAAGAATAAATAACAATTTTGGGACATAAAACATAATATATGTACCTAGCTTAGTTGGGGGCATTACAGTGGTATCAGAGCTGGTGATTATGCCAGCTTGTATTGATTCCTAGGAATAAAGGGCATGGGGGACTTCTCAAATTTCACCTGAGAGAGAAGTATAAGCAAACCAAACAAAGTCAGAACCGGAAGGAAACATGGATGATAATCAAGAGATCCCAAGAAACCATGTTGAGATCACATTGAATCAATTGAACAAGGGCAAGAAGGAGGCCAACCAAAACAAGGAAGAAATTTCCTAGAGGCAAGATGAGATGATTAGGACCCAAAAATAGATCCTTGCGGTACTCATACAACTAGTAGGATAGCAAGAGAAAAGGGGACTGAATGGAATAACTCATGTAGAGGGTAGTAATACCCATATTCCAATGCAAAGTGTCCTATAGACAAGGAGTAGGAGGGAACATAAACCATTGTTACCCCCATTCCTTGTGGAAGAACCTATAGGAGTGCAGGACCAACAAGATCCAGTTGACGAGGTCCCTAACTACCATAGAGAGTACAACTCACTAGCAACGAATATTTAGGCAAATTTGTCTTACAATGACTACTACAACCTCTGGATGAGGAAAAAACATAGGGGAGCATTGTACCAACATAATTATGATCTTATGTGAAATATAGGGAATATGATGGTCCCCTCCTTTGACGGATCTCACAGGGGCACAATCTGAGCATGGGTACATAAGTTGGACACTTATTTCCAGTTTAAACCAATGATAGAGGCAGAGACAATCAATTTTTCCACTCTACACTTGGATAGAGAGGTTCATGAATGGTGGTACCATGGGCTACTAACATTGGTTCATGCCAACATCAAATCATATGAGGATTTCACCAAAAGGCAGATGGACCAGTTCAATAAGAAAGACCTTGAGATCCAATTCAAGGAATTGGAACAACTAAAGTAGACATGTACACCAGAGGCATACATCACATAATTCCAGAGGATGGAATTAATGATGACCAATATTTCTGAGCATAGGTTGGTGATGCTGTTCACTGAGGGTTTAGATGAACCCTTGAGAGGTTGGGTGAAGGACTTTAGGCCTTCCACATTACAGGATGCCATCATGAAGACTCGAGATATGGAAGACACAACAACTAAGAATGCACCAGTAAAACCCTTTGTTCCACAA
>ML788798.1:393323-403589 GCA_009831015.1 Picea engelmannii
GCAATTGCCTGCATGTTAGTTTATTGAGCCTTGGAATTAACTGTTCAGAATATTGATTGATTATTCTTTAGCATAGTAATATCTTCCACAGTGATGAGTATTGAACGCATGATTGATTCCTGTAGGATTTGAAGCGTGAATTAAAATAGCTCTGTTCCCAGTTTCCAATTTGAACGAAGATTACAGTGAACACGAGCTTGAATATACTTTGTTTTGGTTAGGATAGTTAGTTACTTTGCTTTGTTAGATAAGATAGGCTTCTTTGCTATGTTAGGTTCGTTAGATTGAAATTGAACTAGAGGAAGCTTCCGGTACCAGTAGGGTAAGTAGGATATTTCTCTGTTTTCTTGTAGACAGACTTAGATTCATTTGTAATGTTCAGATTAAATGCATTTTAGGAAATACTCTTTTTGTCATGGCTTGAATCGAAATGGTGATGATAGATGATTAAAAGTAGTGGTGGAATAATCTTGTGAAATCACACTTCTGAATGGAAATAGAAGCACCAACATTTAAGCGTAAGACTGTTTTCTGTTAATGACTTAAATAGGAAATGCTAAGTTTCAGGATAATCATTAGGATTCAAGTTCTCAGAGTGAGTTTGTGTTTTCTTCTAAGGATAGCATTCAGATAGCGATTAGAGCCTTACCCGCACATACAGTGTAGCAGCTCAAAGTTTACCAACCCTGGTTTGACAATTTAGTGTTTCAGGTCATTTAAATCTTCAATTTAGCAGCCTGACAAATGGTTTAGCCTTCTTATCTCTTTGATTTTTTATACTAATATTTTCCCATAGGGTGAAGATATCATCTATCAAATCCCATACCTGTCTAGTTCTAAATCCCAATTGAAAGTAGCTATCCACAACTCTAAATATATTACTTCCTTTACGATTTTTTTCTTTTGTATTTTTATCATCACGTGGGAATCCTATTTCCATACAACATTGCTTCTGAAACTTAACATCAACATTTGATTTCTCCCCACGACATATTTTAGAAAATTCATTATGGACAAATCTCACCCTTTGAATGAAAGTCATAGACATTCTGTACTCATTGTCTGTGTTATGATCCCATTCCAACAACTTTTCTTCAGAATCTGTTAAACTAACATAAATTATGCATTTAACTGTCTCAAAAAGAGGATTATTGGGATATTCTTGCATCAATTCTCTTCTAGCCTCTGCAGAATGATTTCCTCCAATCACATAATATTTGTAGTCAAAACATTTTGATCTATCAAATTATTCCCACGTAGGAAATTCCATTGGGTCAACAAGAACTAGGTAGTCAATCACTTGTGCATATGGATTGTACCTAATCAATGCTTTCAAATTGTGAATATGCAAGTGATGCGGTTTTCTAATTTGATATTTTTCTTTCCCTTCTTTGGGTTTATAAAGTTGTTTCACATTCAACTGAAATGTGTGGACATCATCAACTAAGTTTGT
Source organism: Picea engelmannii (assembly GCA_009831015.1). Classification (NCBI taxonomy): domain Eukaryota; kingdom Viridiplantae; phylum Streptophyta; class Pinopsida; order Pinales; family Pinaceae; genus Picea; species Picea engelmannii. The sequence goes on from ML788798.1 coordinate 394,777, forward strand.
CATCCACATTCTATTTCAAATGAAATTTTATGTTGTTTTCATAATACTATCCTCTAGATCAACACCTGGTGTTAGCATTTCACTTCTACCTTTAGGAATTTCACTATAATACTCTAAGCTAACAATGGCTTCTTGAACATTATCAAAATTTTCTTTTTTCCTCTTATGATTTAAATGTGTTTCATCTAAATCAATGATTTCTTCATAATCAATAGGAATATACTCATCATCAATCATCTCTCTTTTGTGTTTATCTTGTTTATTCTTTTTGCGAGAAGTAGTGATAACCTCATTGGGACCAATATCAACAAAATCTTCATTTGGAGTTTCCTCATTTTCAAATGTAACCCTTTTAGGATTTCTAGAATGAGGATTTTTCTTTCTTCTTTCATGTTCTTCTTTGTCTACTCTTGAAGGCTCAACCTCCATTATTTTTTGTTTCTTTTTCCGTCCTTCTTGTGTCTTTTCAATATGAAAAGAGTTGATAACGTCCATGATATTATTCTCTGTAGATTGACTCTCCACTAACATATGTGAAAGTTGTTCAACAAAATCCCGTAAAAATAAAATATAACATTTTCATGTTAAATAAAATTAAAACATTACCACGATACTAAAAATAATAAACGACACAAAAATAGAAATAAAAAACTTACATTGTCTTTTTCAATGTCATCAACGACGGCTGCACATAATTCTGAAAAACATTCATTCTTGTTATAATTGCTCAATTTGAAACAATATCTAAACTTGATATAAGTTCCTCCTTGTTTGACAAGTGCATAAACAATATCTGTGGCTGGCACCAAACATGTATCTCGTAACAAGCCAAGTGCCTGATAATTTCCTTGCACATGTTTTAATTCGGTACCATACAAATATATATGATCTCTATTGTTGTCTTGCTTGTCTTTAACAAACCAAGAATATTCCAGTTTGTTTTCACCTTCCACAGATTTCCCCTCTCTAACATTCTTCATTTCCCTTGATATCTCAGGTGTTACGCTAGCATTTTGTTGCCTAACATTCAAGGAGGTTCCAGTTGCATTTTTGGATGCCATTATTGCAGGTCGTGATCCAGATATATTCATAGATAATATATTTCCTACCATTTTCCTATAAGATAAAAAAATAAAATTAGGCCGTTTACATTATAATAAAGTAAAAAAAAAATATTGAATATAAGAACTAATTTAAAAACAAATTAAATTTTTTTGACGCATATTTAAAAAAATTGACCCATGGAGTTATTAGGCTTATGTCAGGACCGTGCCTTGGCCTTGGGGGGCTGGGGCGATGCCCCATGGCCAAGCCCCAGATATTGCCCAATAACCACCGTGGGCCAAAACTAAAAAAAATTAAAGTAAAATACAATAAAAAAACTCAATTGTTTTACAAAACTATACCTAAATTTGACTTTTTTTTCTTTTCTTTTTTAAAAAAATATTAAGGATTTTGTTAAATGTTTTTGAAAAAGTCTCAATTTTTTTAAAAAAGTTGGGTTTTTTTAAGAACAAATTAGAAAACATCTAAAAAAATTATTATGTGATTCAAAGATAATCTTATACTTGTTGTTTTGGAAAATGGCATCAAAGATAATCTTATACTTGTTGTTTTGGTAAATGTCAAGAATTTAAAAAATAACTAACCTCTGAAATGCTAGATTCTCCTTTGATGTCTTCTTGATGTTTCTCCCTTGTAGATTTTTCCAAATCCTTTAACGAATATTGTCCAAGATATCACACAATGTAAAAAGATAAAACAAGACTGTGAATATATAACACAGATGATATAAATTACTGTTAGTATAATGAATGTGGGATAAATAAAAATTAGGTATGTTGTCTACATATATACCTAAAATTATATGGATCATCAATATGTTTAATGAATGTGGGATACATAAATAAACATGATAAATATTGTATTTAACATGTAAACAATGAAACAAAAGAGTAAAAGTTGTTTTTAATTTTTAAGGGAAAATAAGCGAAAAAAATTGGGGGAAAATTTTGGAGGGAAAAATTTGAGGGGAAATTTTGGAGGGAATATTTTGGGGTGAAATTTTGGGGAATATTTTAGGGGGCAAATTTTGGGGAGAATTTTTTTTGTGGGGGGGAATTTTGGAGGAATTTTTTTTTTTTNGGGGGGGGGGATTTAGAGGGAAAAGATCATTATGCAAGTTATAATAATGTCATAGGGAGGGTGAGCATTTGTATCATTCTATGTTCTTAGAGAGAAGGGGTGGCTTTGTCAGATTAAGAATATTTAATTTTTGAGACATAAACAAATTTTTCTCATACCTCTTCTGTTGGGACTAGGAACTGTGATAGGAATGTTTGTAATGAAAATGAGGCGTCATATTTTTCAGCTAGTCAGAATTTTGATTATAGTGCAAGCAATTTTATTCAACATGTTCCTCATGAAAGTCCTAAATCAAAGGACTTTGAAGGCACCGATGATGAAGAGGAGGAATATGATGGTGATAAATCTATTCAACAGTTTAATAGTAATGAAAATAATCAAAATGTAGGTCAAAGTGGAGACTATGATCAACGTTTACATGATTGGGATGAAAATTTTCCTCCAAGTGAGGAGTTTCAAGGTACCGATGAATATTTCCAAGGCACCAATGAATATGATGGATAATTTCCCTCAAATGGAAATTTTAAAAGTAATGAAGATGATTATGACAATGGTGGACACTTTTTTCCCGAGTTGGAAATTTAAAGACAACAATGTTGGTTATGATGAATTTCCTCCAAGTGAAGATTTTGAAGGTACTGATGAAGATTTTCCTCCAAGTGAAGATTTCTAAGGCACGAATGAGGATGATGAAGAATTCCCCCCAAGTGGGGATTTTAAAAGTAATGATGATGATTATGGAAATGCTGGACAGTCTTTCTCGAATGAGGAATTTAAAAGAAGCAATGTTGGTGATGATGATTTTCCTCCAAGTAAGGATTTTCAAGGTACCGATGAGGATAATGAATATTTTCCTCCAAGTGAGGATTTTCAATCCAGTAATGAGGATGAAGAAGAATATCTCTCAAGTGACGATTTTCAAAGTAGTGAAGATGATTACGACATAGGTGGACACTCTTTCCCGAGTGATAAATTAAAAGGCAACAATATTAATGTTGATTTTCCTCCAAGTCAGGATTTTCAAGATATTGATGAAGATTTTCAAGGCACTAAGCAGGATGGTGAAATTTTGTACTCAAGTGGAGATTTTGAAAGCAATGAAGATGATTATGTCAATGGTGGACACAATGTTGATGATGATTTTCCTCCAAATGATTATGTTGGTGTTTATGTTCTCAATCATTTAGCTACAACAAATCAAGGTGATTGGCATTCTCTAGTTCAGTCTCCTCACAATGTTTTTCTTGATACTCCTTGTGATGATAAGGAAAATCCTTCTAGTGAGGATGATGAAATAGTGGAGACATTGCAATTAAACATTGTGTCTAGGACCAGGATTAGACCTTTTTATATCAATCGAAATCATTCTAGTTATACAAGGTTTAGGAAATAATTTCTCACTAAATCAATTTCCATAAGTGAATTGATTTGAAGTGAATGTTGTCAAAAGAATTGTTTGAAAAACATGGACTACTTTGAAAAGAATGGAATACTTTGAAAAGCATGGACTACATGTATGCCTTGAATAAAAGGAAGACATATTTGTCAATGAATAAGAGCATGCAAAATTCATATTTGATGGGGTGCATGATATCCACCAATATAACATATGATTATCGCATTGAGAATATTTTACTTTGTGGAAAGACTTTCAAAAATATTCACTCAATTGGCAATCTTCGTCTATCAAGGATCCATACAAGGTTGGAAAAATATCCTTCATTTTATTCAAAGGTACATCATGGACAAGAGAGTGGGCCATTGACAAACACTAGATTGTCATGGATGTGTGATTTCTTTTCCAAACATGGAGAGTGTATGCCAGATAGAGACACAATACATATTATAGCTAATTTCTCAAGGAGAGAAATCTACAACTTGTACAAAGTGTTATCAACATTTAAATTTTTGGTGTGAAATCGAGATTTCAGGGTTTAGCGAGGTGCTAAACCGATTTGGAAGTCAGATAAATTTGTGGAAGTGCTAGAAATAAGAAAAAGAGATTAAATTTGGTGGAGGCGTTAAGAAAATTGGGCTCGAAAGGACGTAGATCGCCATCCATCGAGATCAACTGTTGCGAGATATTTCAGAGTTTGAAACAACACAGAGGTTAAAATAGCTAAGCGATCTCAAAATTTCAACCGTGGTTTCCCCGCAAAGGTACGTGGCATATTCAGGTGCATTTCAAGATGAAAAGTGGGTAGACTCAAAACCACCCCATCACCCCCCCGAAATCACGTGTTAAATGTCATTAATTGGGTCTAATTTGAGGGCTACATGTGACAATGAAACTTGACAGTGAATCAAATCATCTCGAGAACCGTGCTTGTGTACCATTCATTCACACAGTGCCAAATAAGCGCCGCCAAATAATCGATCTGATACTCATCATTGAAAATTGATAGCTGAGCGTGAGAGGCCGTTATGCCCATAAGGATTTTTTTTAGTAGCCAATGATTATAATTAATGATGAATGTTACTCAAAACCTAGGTGAGATTACTCTATTTTGGGAAATTAATGGTTTATTCTGGAGCGAGATATCTGCAAATCGAATCGCTCATCCAACTCAGGTACAGTTTGAGGGAAATAGGCTAATGTTTCCTGACAAACCAGAGGAAACCAAGAATTAATATTCAACAGTTTTCGACAAATCAGGAAATTCGAAGAATATGATAGAATTATCAAATAAAAAGAGAGAAAGGCATGCTGCACAAATCCTAACAACAAAATCTCATGAAAAATCTGTCGATGAGCCAAGATTAGGTGAAGAGATCAGGATGAATCCTATTATGAAGGATTTTATTATTAATGGATATGTAGATGAATCCAACACACAAGCTAGAGTAAGAAAAAGGAAAAAAATCACAAAAGGAGGAGGCTAAAGCTGGAACAGTCAAAAGCGTTGAAGAAAATAATCCTAGCTGGCTTGACACGTTAAAGGAAGAGATTGAAAACCTGAAATAAAATAACAATCTAGATCGAGTATATTTCAAGGAATATTGTGTTAATATAGACGGGTGGCATTTAGTGGTAAAATCCCAGATATTTCCGTTTCTGTTTGTAACTGTTCCTTAGAAAGTAGGAGTTCGGTTTTGATGAGTTACTCCCTATGTAACCGATGTCTATTTTTGGAATCTTGGAAAGAATGACCCGTTTTTTGGTATCATATGTAATTTATCTATATATACTGTTAAAAAGATAAAAGAATGATTCAACTGGACAGAGAGGGGCATGCCTTTGTAGTAGGAAAAATTTGTGATTTCTTATGAATTTTAATACAACCAGAGAAGGTTTTCTTAGATAACCGAGATTCATTATGGTGTTGATTTTCAATATGTTTTCCTGTATTTCATGTTCATGAATGTGTTTTGTTGCTAGTAATAATCTTTAAATAAAAGAGGGAATTCATCTTGTTGGTGCTCCTTCTCACATTGATTATACTTGTTATGTGTTTATTGGTTTCTGGTTTAGAATTCACCCTTGATTGGTGCTATGTTTTCAATAGCCAACCTTTATGTTACTTCTTCTAAAGCTATACCAAGAGATTCATCCTCTGTTAGACACCTCTTGTCATAGTGGTCTCTCCTCTCTTTTTGAATTCCATCTCATATAGCTTATTTTTCTGAAAACAACGCCTATTTTGCCTCTGTTCCCTCAAGAATACATAGCTTATAAATCTTCATATGATTTCAGGAGTTGACCCTATTTCCCAACGACCCTGTTCTCTTGTTTTTCCTACCAACCTTTTAAAAAATACCTATTGTAGAATCTGACCTCTATGTGTCTATTGCCAAATATTTTTGAGTATTTGTAGTCTCTACATGCTTGAGAGAGCCCTCTCTGGTTGGAAAGGTCAGAATCCAACCTAAAGTTGGTTTGAAACAATCACCTCTGTCGTTTGTTTATCATCCGAACAAATTTACAGAGTGCTAACATTATGGCATCGTTGTTGGGGAATGAAGGTGAAATATTCCCTGGGAGAAAAGAAAAATTTTAGATCTGAGTACTGATGGTGAAAAGTATTCAGACACAAAAATATTGTACATCATTCACCTGGCGACTCCATTTTAAAGAATCTAGAATTCAAAATTTTCATGGCAACTCCACTGTCCAAAGACTCAGTAGCCTGAAGATTTTATTAGCGACTCCAATCAAACTTCAAATGTGATTCAAAGACTCCATTGGAGGACGAGATCCATTGATAGAGCTATGAAAGGACATCATGGGAGAAAACAAGTACCTAAAGTTGAGTTTTTTCCAAGACATATTATTTTTTGTTACTAAGTACCTTTTGTCCTTTCCTGAACATGCTCAACAAATTTTTCTTTACCTGTTTCATTCAAATGATGATCATGAAAATATTGTAATTATATATCCTCCTCTTAAAGTTATACATGTATCTCCTTAGTTTATCACTGATTTTGATCAAAATATTCCATCTGAGCCATGTAATGACCATATCCAAGTTGATGAGCCTCATGAAACCAAGCCTGATGTCTCATCTCTTGTACTTGATCCAACACCCTCCAAGATTTAGCATAGATACAGTCCTTTAAAATTACCTCATATCCTTCATGATTTTCCTCCAAAGTGTTGAAATGGATACTTGACACTGAGAGGGGGGGGGTGAATCAGTGTCACAAAACTTTGGACAATTTTCCACTTTTCACAAATTAATTGAACAACAAATATTTATTTCATTTTTTTAATCAATATATAAAAGAATTAATATTTTATTTATTTAAATAACTTGAATGAATACATAATCTCAATCTTTGAATATCATCTTCAAACAATTATGAGAGACCCAACTCTCTGTTACAAGACCCATCTTGTAGTTCTCAAATCCAATTGAGAAATGAGGAATCCAATCCTCATAACAAGTCCCATCTTGTTGATCTCAGATCTAACTGCAATGTGAGGAATCAACCTGATAGGATGAACCTTCATTCAATCCATTATATATAAATATATATACATCAACAAATTCAACTACACTTTCTTCTCACCATTCTTTCTTGTTTATATAGTCTTCCAACTGGTGTGAATTTGAATCATTCCATCTGTCGATTTTGAACCATTGTACCTTTTCATTTAAATGATAATATTAATATTAAAATAATATCATTTTTCCTTTTTATTCTTATTCATAATGCTCATGAATTAACTCTCTTTTAATCATGATTGTGTGTCCGTTCTTTTGTCTTCTTGAGTTGATCACAGACATGGATCGACTCATCATATCGTTTTCATGCTTCTGCTGCATTCTCTATTCACCAACATATCATATTTGATCTCTTATCGATTCTCTGTATTGTTCTAGTGTTAAGTCTCTGCCAAATTAAATTTGTATGAGGCACTTCCTTCAAACCATTTTCATATGATCACAAGTGTAGAACCACAGGCTTATCAATTTAAGAACTGCCTCATTTTACCCTTATTTCTCTATTCCATATGACCGCAGGTGGTGACCAAACACTAGGATAAATAAGTGCTTGATCATTTGTCAAGATCAACGGTCACGTTTTAATCACATGATCAGATGGATGACTGTCGTTACTTTGGGACTTCATCCTTCGCAACTTCCAGCCTCTGTAATATTTCAAATCTTATGAAGCAGATTTCGCCAAAACAGATCAGACGGTCAATATTCAATCCTACATTCAAATGTATGATCCAAGCTTATCAGAGGCCTTTCAAGTAAATCATTGGTCAGGACTTGATAAACAATTGAATGGACGATTCTCATTCATTTTGGAACTTTGGGACTCTAGGCTTTTGCTGGTGTCAAAACTCCTGAAGTAAAACTCCTGGAGTGATGTAACTTGATGATGTGGCATGGGCTGAGTAGATGCCACGTGTCACTCAGATTTGTGATTTACACATACTTGAAATGCTAATTTCATATTGACACTTGTCATTATCTGACTATGTCCTTTCTGACATGCTCTGCTAATGTAGATCTCCCTATGTGGCACATATTCTTCTCCTTGATCTAACGGTCAAGATACTTCCCAAAATGTATCTTAGATCGACCGTTGAGAGTGACTTTGGAACTTCGGCCTTCGGTTCTTCAAGTAATTAGATTTCTCCACTTCCTAGTTCTTTCGAAGTGATATTCCTCGAAGTGTAACCTCCTCACAAACTTTAACCTAAAATGAATGTTGTTCGTTGATCATGATCTTAGATCGACAACTCAATCTGTCTGCGATGTTGCTTTGCCTTGGATTAAATCCAAGGACTCTTCTTCTTTGCTTATCCTATCATTTCACTTTAAAGTGATCCAACGACTATTGGGAATTCAGGTATTAGAGATATCATCCCTTTTTACTTGCTTATCCTATCCTTCCACTTAAAGTGATCCAATGATTATCGGAAACTCAGGTATTCAAGATCTCAACCCTTTTGCCTTGCTTATCCTATCCTTCCACTTAAAGTGATTCAATGGCTATCGGGAATTTGGGTATTCAAAATCTCATCCCTTTTGCCTTGCTTATCCTATCCTTCCACTCAAATTCATCCATTGTTAAGAACCAATCATCAATATAGCATATAAAAACCTCAGGAAAAGTACTCAACGCCTTGAAAAAGAGATAATTTCAGATAATAAGCCTCTTCGAGGGGGCAACCTCCTTTTACCCCACTTAAATGTTCAAGTACAAGATGA
>ML788798.1:408296-435537 GCA_009831015.1 Picea engelmannii
AGATAATAAGCCTCTTCGAGGGGGCAACCTCCTTTTACCCCACTTAAATGTTCAAGTACAAGATGATTCAAAATGAAAATGTCTCCTTGGTATATATAGGAGACTAGGAGGTATAATTACAAATAATGGCCTAAAGCTGACATGAATAAAATAACATTACTAATCTAAATTACAACTAATGGCCTAAAGCCGACATAAATAAAATAGCATTACTAATCTAATATTCCCCAATTAAGGGGTAATGAGCCAATATTAGGGCTTAACATCCATTGGTCGAGAATGGTCCCAGAATAGATCATCGATCAAGGATGATTGCGAGGTCCCAACTAGCACGACGTTTAAAAGTATCATCGACCTTCACAATGGAAAACTGCTTGTTGGTAGTGGAACTGATGCCAACCGTAGATCTATTTAGCGGGTGTCGATCGACGGTCTAGACTAATTGTGGGATTGGAATTAGCGCGTTGTTTAATTGTCCCTTCACGCTCCTTAATCAATCCCCGCACTTGATCTGCACTTGCATATCCGACGGTCATGACTTAATCTGATCGTTTGGTGCATAGTCGTCGATATTTGAATCTATAAGATCTAATGGTCTAGAATAATTGTGGGATTGGAAATAACATGTTTTTTAATTCTCCTTTCGCTCCCCACAATCTATCCATGTCGTTGATCTGGCGCTTGCATATCAATGGTCCTGATTTGATCTGATCGTTGACTAGTACTCCAATGATCCTTCTCTTGTAATCTGACAGTATAGACTAATTACGATATTGAGAATAACACGCTTTTTAATTCTCCTTTTTCTCTTTGTAATACATCCCTACCATCGATATGGCGCTTGCGTATTCAACGATCCTGTCTTGATCTGATCATGTTTCTACAATGCACTTTTCCTTCTGAGCTTTGATCTCAGCATATTGTTTGACATTATAATCCTTTGCATACTTTCAATGAACTTTTCCTTCCGAGCTTTGATCTTTGCATACTATTTGACATTCTCTGCTAATTGTTATACTGTTGACATCAATGACAATCTCATCTATGATAAATCAACAATGACAATTCATCATAACAACTTATCATCACATCATAATGACATCGACTGTTGACATCAATGATAACATATCAATGACAATATGTCCAACAATCTGCCCCTTTGTTGCTCCCCTTATGATCAACCTCTGTCTGTTTGCATTTTGTTGACCAAAATATGAGCTTGGGTAAATCCACCTACATTCATGCTCTGCCTACCATAAATGAATGACCCCCCTGTCAATATGCTCTCTCTGCCTCTGACTACTCTCTCCCTTTGTTTCTGAAAGGGTATCTCTTCATGATGAGTTCTCTTCTCCTGTTAATTTTAAAAACTCTTGGCATAATCCTTTGATTTTGTAAAACCCAATTTGAACTTCTTTTTGTATTTCTTTCTTTGGCTAACAAATTATGACTTCATCAGAATTTGATATTGTCCCATATTCTTCTTCTATAGGCACTTCCTTTTCTTGGGCTCTATTTATTTCATATTGAATTTCACATTCTTTATTAGGACCTTCACCCATCATGTTCTTATTATTAATTTCTTCATTTTCAAATGTAATATCATCTTTCTTGCTTTCTCCTTCAGATTTTATTCTCCATATCTTTCTATGAGATATTATGCTTTTTGGATCTTCTCTTTCTAATTGTGTTTTTGGAGATTTGTCATCTCCTTTCTTCTTCCAACTTTTATTAGGTTTTGTCACTGACTTGAATGACTTATTCAAATATTGACTTTTTGAATTCTTGTAGTTTTTGGATTTGTGACCAATCCTATCACAATTGTAACATCTCATTGTATGAAATAAATTTGCTGTGTGCCCAACAAAATTACATCTCCAACATCTAATTGAGTTTTTGTATTTTCTTGTATATCCTTCCTCTAGTTTCTTGCAGTCCATTGCTTTATGGCCAAAACTATGACAAGAAAAGCAATATCCATTGAAGGTGTTTCCATTCTTGATTTTATTTTGGCTTGAGAAATCTGTCATTTGATTTTCTTCTTCCTCTTTACTTATATAGTTGTCTTCCTTAACAAAGTTCATGACTTGTAATTGCTCTGTACTTGCACCTTTTCATTTTAAGAAGGATGATACTTTCTCATGTTTTTAAATGGTGCTCCATTTGTTATTGTATTATTTCTTATTGTATCCAAGACCAGTTTTTTCATCAGCTGATCTTTGGCTCTTTCAAATCTTATCTAGGATAGCTGAGCTATTCTGGAAATTGACAATCTTATTCGTATTTTCATTCATCTTTTTGAGATTGACTATTTCTAACTTCAACATATAACATAATTCTTCCTTTTTAGTCAAATGAATCTTCAGGGCTTCTTCCACTTCTTTAGCATGTCCAAGTTGAGTCTTTATATTGATGAATATATCTTCTCTCTCATCCAAGACTTCTTTGCATTTAATTGTTTTTTCATATGTCTTCAATTCTTCCATATATTTTGTTAGATCAAAAACTTTAGTTTTCAATATTTTGATTTCTTCCTCGTATTCTAGCTGAATCCTTTTGAGGTTGATGGCTTCTAATTCAAACATTTGGCATGACTCTTCCTTTTTAGTTATTTGGATCTTCTGGGCTTCTTCCTTTTTCTTATCTTCTTCAATTTGAGCCATTAGATCTGCATTAGTACTTTCATTTATCTTTTTGAAATTGATGATTTCCAATTCCAACATGTGGTAAGAATTTTCTTTCCTTGTTAACTGGATCTTCAAGTCTTCTTTACTTTCTTTAATTTCCTCAAGTTGAGTGTTTAGACTGTTAACTAAATCTTCTGATTCTTTTAGTACTACTATTTTTTTGCTGTCACATGTCTTTAATTCTTCCATCTCTTTTGTTAGATTAGTAACTTTGGTTTTCAATCTTTTGATCTCTTCTTCTTTGTTTTCTAACTGAATCTTTTTTTCATGCTCTTTATTATTAGATTGATCTAACTGTTGAAGTAGCAACATATATTTCTGTTGGAGTTTCTCCAACTCTTCTAGAGTTCACATAGTTGTGTACTCAAGATGATCAAGAGAATCCTTAGTAACTTCAATATATAGACCATTTCCTGGTTCCATACTAATAACTTCAAATGTAGTTATAACATCAATCTTAAAATCTAATAGTTTTTCTTTAGTAAATACAAAGTTATTCCTCAATTCCTTGATGAGGTTGTCTTATTCATTGTTAACTGGGGTTTGCATGAAATCCTACATTTCATTCTGATTAGAAATGTATTTCTTTGTATTATGTTCTTCAATCTGACTGGAATTTTCCTTTTCTGATGTGCTTTGCTGACGTAGATCTCCCTATGTGGCACACATTCTTCTCCTTGATCTAATGGTCAGGACACTTCCCAAAATGTATCTTAGATCGACAGTTGAGAGTGACTTTGGAACTTTGGCCTTCGGTACTTCGATTAATTTGATTTCTCCACTTCCCAGTTCTTTTGAAGTGAGATTCCTCGAAGTGTAACCTCCTCACAAACTTTAACCCGAAATGAATGTTGTTTGTTGATCATGATATTATATCAACGACTCAATCTGTCTGCGATGCTGCTTTGCCTTGGTTTAAATCCAACAACTCTTCTTCTTTTCTTATCCTATCCTTTCACTTTAAAGTGATCCAACGACTATCGGGAATTCAGGTATTAGAGATCTCATCCCTTTTTTCTTGCTTATACTATCCTTCCACTTAAAGTGATCCAACGACTATTGGAAATTCGGGTATTTGAGATCTCAACCCTTTTTCCTTGCTTATCCTATCCTTCCACTTAAAGTGATCCAATGGATATCGAGAATTTGGGTATTTGAATTCTCATCCCTTTGCCTTGCTTATCCTATCCTTCCACTCAAATTTATCCATCGGTCGAGAATGGTCCCAGAGTAGATCAACGATCAGGGATGATTGCGGGGTCCCAACTAGCATGATGTTTAAAACTATCATGGAGCTTCGCAATGGAAAACTACCCGTTGGTAGTGGAACTGATGCTAACCGTAGATCTATTTGGCAGGTGTCAATAGATGGTCTAGACTAATTATGGGATTGGAATTAGCGCGTTGTTTAATTCTCCCTTCATGCTCCACAATCAATCCCTGCCCTTGATGTGCGCTTGCATATCCGACGGTCACGACTTAATCTGATCATTTGGTGGATCAACCATAGTCGTCGATATTTGAATCTATAAGATCTAATGGTCTAGAATAATTGTGGGATTGAAAACAACATGTTTTTTAATTCTCCTTTCACTCTCCGCAATCTATCCCTGCCATTGATCTGGCGCTTGTGTATCAATGCTCCTGATTTGATCTGATCGTTGACTAGTCCTCCAACGATCCTTCTCTTGTAATCTGTCAGTCTAGACTAATTGCAAGATTGAGAATAACACGCTTTTTAATTCTCCTTTTTCTCTCCGTAATACATCCCTACCATTGATCTGGCGCTTGCGTATTCAATGATCCTGACTTGATATGATCATGTTTCTACAATGCACTTTTCCTTCTGAGCTTTGATCTTAGCACATTGTTTGACATTCTCATCCTTTGCATACTTTCAATGCACTTTTGCTTCCGAGCTTTGATATTTGCTTACTATTTGACATTCTCTGCTAACTGTTATACCGTTGACATCAATGACAATCTTATCTATGATAAATCAACAATGTCAATTCATCATAACAACTTATCAACACATCATAATGACATCGAATGTTGACATCAATGACAATATGCCCAACAATCTCCGCCTTTGTCATTGAGGGGAACACACTAACTTCATACACAAACTCCCCCTATGATGATTTGTTTCTCTATGAAGTTAATCTCCCCCTTTGACATCAATGGAAAAGGGTTGCTCCCCTTATGATCAACCTCTGTCTATCTGCATTTTGTTGACCAAAATATGAGTTTGGGTAAATCCACCTACATTCATGGTCTGCCTACCATAAATGAATGACCCCCCTATCAATATGCTCTCTCTGCCTCTGACTACTCTCCCCCTTTGTTTCTGAAAGTGTAGATCTTCCTGACGAGGTCTCTTATCCTGTTAATTTTAAAAACTCTTGGCATAATCCTTTGATTTTGTAAAACCCAGTTTAAACTTCTTTTTGTATTTCTTTCTTTGACTAACAAATTATGACTTCATTAGAATTTGATATTGTCCCATATTCTTCTTCTATAGGCACTTCCTTTTCTTGGGCTCTATTTATTTCATATTGAATTTCACATTCTTTATTAGGACCTTCACCCATCATGTTCTTATTATTAATTTCTTCATTTTCAAATGTAATATCATCTTTCTTGCTTTCTCCTTCAGATTTTCTTCTCCATATCTTTCTATGAGATGTTATGCTTTTTGGATCTTCTCTTTCTAATTATGTTTTTGGATATTTGACATCTCCTTTCTTCTTCCAACTTTTATTAGGTTTTTTCACTGACTTGAATGACTTATTCAAATATTGACTTTTTGAATTCTTGTGGTTTTGGGATTTGTGCCCAGTCCTATCACAGTTGTAACATCTCATTGTATGAAAAAAAATTGATGTGTGCCCAACAAAATTACATATCCAACATCTAATTGAGTTTTTGTATTTTCTTGTATATCCTTCCTCTAGTTTCTTGCAGTCCATTGCTTTATGGCCAAAACTATGACAAGCAAAGCAATATCCACTGAAGGTGTTTCCATTCTTGATTTTATTTTGGCTTGAGAAATCTGTCATTTGATTTTCTTCTTCCTCTTTACTTCTATAGTTGTCTTCCTTAACAAATTTCATGACTTGTAATTGCTCTGTACTTGCACCTTTTCCTTTTAATAAGGATGATCCTTTCTCATGTTTGTAAATGGTGCTCCATTTGTTATTGTCTTATTTCTTCTTGTATCCAAGACCTGTTTTTCATCAGCTAATCTTTGTCTCTTCCAAATCTTATCTAGGATAGCTGAGCTTTTTTGGAAATTGACAATCTTATTCGTATTTTCATTCATCTTTTTGAGATTGACTATTTCTAACTTCAACATGTAACATAATTCTTCCTTTTTAGTCAAATGAATCTTCAGGGATTGTTCCACTTCTTTAGCATGTCCAAGTTGAGTCTTTAGATTGATGACTATTTCTTCTGTCTCATCCAAGACTTCTTTGCATTTAATTTTTTTTTCATATGTCTTCAATTCTTCCATATATTTTGTTAGATCAAAAACTTTAGTTTTCAATATTTTGATTTCTTCCTCGTATTCTAGATGAATCCTTTTGAGGTTGATGGCTTCTAATTCAAACATTTGGCATGATTCTTCCGTTTTAGTTATTTGGATCTTTTGGGCTTCTTCCTTTTTCTTATCTTCTTCAATTTGAGTCATTATATCTGCATTAGTACTTTCATTTATCTTTTTGAAATTGACGATTTCCAATTCCAACACGTGGTAAGAATTTTCTTTCCTTGTTAACTGGATCTTCAAGTCTTCTTTACTTTCTTTAATTTCCTCAAGTTGAGTGTTTAGACTGTTAACTAATTCTTCTGATTCTTTTAGTAATACTATTTTTTTATTGTCACGTGTCTTTAATTCTTCCATCTCTTCTGTTAGATTAGTAACTTTGGTTTTGAATCTTTTGATCTCTTCTTCTTTGTTTTCTAGCTAATTCTTTTGTTCATGCTCTTTATTATAAGATTGATCTAACTGTTGAAGTAGCAACATATATTTCTGTTGGAGTTTCTCCAACTCTTCTAGAGTTCACATAGTTGTGTACTCAAGATGATCAAGAGAATCCTTAGTAACTTCAATATATAGACCATTTCCTGGTTCCATACTAATAACTTCAAATGTAGTTATAACATCAATCTTAAAATCTAATAGTTTTTCTTTAGTAAATACTGAGGTATTCCTCAATTCCTTGATGATGTTGTCTTATTCATTGTTAATTGGGGTTTKCATCAAATCATGCATTTCATTCTGATTAGAAATGTATTTCTCTATATTATGTTCTTCAATCTGATTGGAATTTTCCTTTTCTTTATCTTCTTTATTATCTTAATAAGAACTCTCTTCTTCTGAGTTTTGTTATTTATTCTGATAGGAATCCTCTTCATTAGAGTCTTGTTCCTCACTTTGATTGGATTTCTCTTCTTATTGTGTTTCATTCTGATAACAATTTTCTAGTTGGAGCCATAATTCTTTAGCAGATTTGTAGTGCCTCATATTTTCTTTGACTTGGTCTGATAATCCATCCTGGATTGCTTTTAAGGCTAAAGAATTGTTTCTCCTTACTTCCTTTGCAATTTTGGTTTTTCTCTTTGAAGTAGTTAAGTGCCAGGGATGACTTACTACCAAATCCCAAACTCCAGATCCTCTTGACTTTAGATATATTTTCGTATTTTCCCTCCATGATAAATAATCTGTTCCATCAAATACGAGAGCTTCATTAGTAGAGATAACAAGTTGTCCACCCATTTATTCTGAATCTACCTTCAGTGTTTAAACCGTGTTGAAGGTACCTATTGTGATACCAATTGTTGAAATGGATACTTGACACTGAGAGGGGGGTTTGAATCGGTGTCACAAAACTTTGGACAATTTTCCACTTTTCACAAATTAATTTAGCAACAAATATTTATTTAATTTTTTAATCAATATATAAAAGAATAAATATTTTATTTATTTAAATAACTTGAATGAATACATTAGATCAATCTTTTAATATCATCTTCAAACAATTATGAGAGACCCAACTCTCTGTTACAATACCCAACTTGTAGTTCTCAGATCCAACTGAGAAATGAAGAATCCAATCCTCATACAAGACCCAACCTGTAAATAGGCACCAACCTGATAGGATGAACCTTCATTCAATCCATTATATATAAATATATATACATCAACAAATTCAACTACACTTTCTTCTCACCATTCTTTCTTGTTTATATAGTCTTCCAATTGGTGTGAATTTGAATCATTGCATCTTTTGATTTTGAACCATTGTAACTTTTCATTTAAATGATAATATTAATCTTTAAATAATATCATTTTCCCTTTTTATTCTTATTCATAATGCTCATGAATTAACTCTCTTTTAATCATGACTGTGTGTCAGTTATTTTGTCTTCATGAGTTGATCACAGACATGGATCGACTCATCATATAGTTCTCATGCTTCTGCTGCATTCTCTGTTCACCAACAGATCATATTTGATCTCTTATCGATTCTATGTATTGTTCTAGTGTTAACTCTCTGCCGAATTAGATCTGTATGAGGCGCTTCCTTCAAACCATTTTCATATGATCACAGGTGTAGAACCACGATCTTATCAATTTAAGCGTTGCCTCATTTTACCCTTATTTCTCTATTCCATATGACCGCAGGTGGTGACCAGACGCTAGGATAAATAAGTGCTTGATCATTTGTCAAGATCAACGATCACGTTTTAATCACATGATGAGATGGACAATTGTCGTTACTTCGGGACTTCCTCCTTCGTGACTTCTAGCCTTTGTAATCTTTCAAATATTCCAAAGCAGATTTTGCTGAAACGAATCAAACGGTCAATATTGAATCCTCTGTTTATATGTACGATCTAGGCTTATCAAAGGCCTTTCAAGTAAATCGTCGGTCAGGACTTGATCAACAATTGAATGGATGGTTCTCGTTCATTTCAGAACTTTGAGACTCAGGGATTTTTCTGGTGGCGAAACTCCCGAAGTAAAACTCCCGAAGTGACATAACTTGTTGACGTCACTTGATGACATGGAACAAGTCAAGTAGCTAGCACGTGTCACTCAGATTTGTGATTTACATGTACCTGAAATGTCGATTTCATCTTGACACTTTTCATTATTTGACTGTGTCCTTGTTGACGTGGTCTCCTGACGTTGATCTCCTAATGTGGCACATATTATTATCCTTGATCTAACGGTCATGATACTTCCCAAAATGTATCTAAGATCGACAATTGAGAGTGACTTCGAAACTTCGACCTTCGGGACTTCTGGTAATTTGATTTCTCAATTTCCCAGTTCTTCTGATGTGAGATTCCCCGAAGTGTAACCTCCTCACAAATTTTAACCTGAAATGAATGGTGTTCAATGATCATGATCTTAGATCAACGACTCAATCTATCTGTGATGTTGCTTTTCCTTGGTTTAAATCCAACGACTCTTCTTCTTTTCTTATCCTATCCTTCCACTTTAAAGTGATCCAACGACTATCGAGAATTTGGGTATTCGAGATCTCAACCCTTTTGCCTTACTTATCCTATCCTTCCACTTAAAGTGATCCAATGGCTATCGAGAATTTGAGTATTCGATATCTCATCACTTTTAACTTGCTTATCCTATCCTTCCACTTAAAATGATCCAACGACTATCGAGAATTCGGGTATTCAAAATCTCAAGCATTTTTCCTTTCTTATCCTATCCTTCCACTCAACTTGATCCATCGATTGAGAATGGTCCCAGAGTAGATCAACGATGAGAGATGATTGTGGGGTCCCAACTAGAACGACGTTTAAAACTATCGTCGAGCTCCGCAATGTAAAACTACTCGTTGGTAGTGGAATTGATGCCAACCGTAGATCTATTTGGTGGGTGTCGATCGACGGTCTAGACTAATTATGGGATTGGAATTAGTGCATTGTTTAATTCTCCCTTCGTGCTCCGCAATCAATCCCTGCCCTTAATCTGTGCTTGCATATCCGACGGTCATGAATTAATCTGATCGTTTGGTGGATCAACCATAGTCGTCGATCTTTGAATCTATAAGATCTGATGGTCTAGAATAGTTACGGTATTGGAAATAACACATTGTTTAATTCTCCTTTCACTCTCCTTAATCTATCCATGTCGTTGATCTGACACTTGAATATCAATGGTCCTGATTTGATCTGATCATTGACTAGTCCTCCAACAATCATTCTCTTGTAATCTGATGGTATAGAATGATTGCGGGATTGGGAATAACACACTTTTTAATTCTCCTTTTTCTCTCCCCAATCCATCCCTTTCGTTGATCTGGTGATTGCGTATTCAACAGTCCTGACTTGATCTGATCGTGTTTCTGCAATGCGCTTTTCCTTCTGAGCTTTGACCTCAGCATACTATTTGACATTCTCATCCTTTGTATAATTTCAATGTGATTTTCCTTTTGAGCTTTGATCGCTGCATATTGTTTGACATTCTCTGCTAACTGTTATACTGGTGACATCAATGAAAATTTCATCTATGATAAATCAACAATGACAATTTCATCTATGATAAATCAACAATGAAAATTCATCAAAACAACTTATCATCACATCATAATGACATCAACTGTTGAAATCAATGACAACATATCAATGAAAATATGTCCAACATAAAGAACTATAAGTACATACATGTGTTTGATGGAGAACATAATTCCATCACAAATGAAAAACACATCCAAGATTTTGAACATTTTATAGATTTGTTTGAGATTGATCATGATGATGTTTGTATGAGGGCCTTCTCTCAATCCTTGAAAGGGGATACCAAAGACTAGTTTAAACATTTGCAACCAGATACAATTAGAATCATGGGAGGAATTGAAGAATGTATTTTTGAAGTTTTGGGGAAAGAAGAAATCTTTGGATCTACAACTTACAGAGTTCTATGCCTTAAAAGGGCAGAGCAATGAAACTATTTCTACATTCAGTAGAAGGTTTTCCAGTATTTATTACAACTTTCCCAAAGAAATTCAATCCACTGAAGCTGCTGCCATGCTTCATTATGCAACAACTTTTCATCCAGATTTGTCTTTCCTCCTAATGGAAAGAAGACCTAAGTCCTTACAACAAATGTTTAATGATGCTTAGGAGATTCAACACAATATACAAGCATGTAAACAAATTTGAAATGAGGAGTTGGATGATAAAGAACATGACAGTGAATATGAACAGAAAAGAGTTGATTTGAATATTGAGTAGAGAGTTAATAATATCATATGCCCTTTTGAAGTTTTAAATGCTAATGATTTTGCAAAGGATTATATTCCACTTATTGAAAGATATGGTGCTAATTTAGCTTCTGATCCATCCCATGATAAGCATGGGGCTGATTGTTTTATGTATTCATTTGTAGACAGTCAAGAAGATGAATTTGCAAATCAGCTTGTTGAAGCGCAGGTTGATGTTCCAAGCTTTTCCTTGTTAGATGAAATTGCATATGTTGTTGATTTTCCTATATATGATGAATATGATGATGATTACGATGTTGACTTCCTAGAACAACCAACTACATGTTCTCTATCAGAAAATGTTCTTTTTCAACAGTGTAATGAGAGAAATCAACCTACATATCACAGTTACAAAGAAGAAAGTATTGAATCAGCTAAAGGAAATTCTTTACCTTTATGCTTTTCTTCATTTAAATTGTTGAAAGAGAATTCTAAGATCATCACTGAAGCAAAGGAATGTGTGTGGATGCCAAATCACACTGATTCACTAGAACAAATTGACAAGAAATTGCAACAATCTTCTCATGTGTTTGATGACCCTGTTACTTGTTATGTAGAAGGTCTTGTCAGTTCAAAATTGTAGCCATTGGTTGAAGATGAATTTGAAAATGAGTGTGTTCAACAATCCAAAGAAATTGAAAAATGTGCATATGACAACAGTGAAGAAAATGAAGAAGGTTTTGAATCAGGTGAAAGAACCTTGCCATTGTGTTTTGCTTCTTTCAAATTGCTGAAGATTTTTTTTTATAATGTTTCAAATCAGAAATCCTCCAGGCATGATGTTGAATATGAAGAAAGCAGTGGACTTGCAAATGAAAACTATCTTCCATTATGCTTTTCTTCCTTTGAATTGTTGAAAGTAAATCATGAGATAACAGAGGAAGCAGGGAAGTTTGATTGCATTCATAGTGACACTGTTTTACATGAGAAAATTGTTATCAGTGAGGAAGAAAAACAACCTTCTCATGCATTTAATGACCGTGTTGTTGATTACATGGATGGTTATTTCAGTTCAGATTTGCAGCCTGTGCTCAACTACCAACTTGGAAATAAAGATGATGGTCAATCAACGTCATTGTTAAATATGGATTGATTGCTACTAGGGGTTTCATTTCACTCAACACTATCTTATGATTCAGAAGATTGTTATTTCCAGTAGTCTCAGTAGATTTTTCAACCTCTTGGTAGAAATCAACCAGTTAAATCACATGAAAATAATAATGCAGTGGAGGGGGTGAAACATGATTGTTGTTTTGTGGATATTTTATAGGATCCATTTGTAGTTTTGTTGGAGGCAGTAAACAGTCCCGATGTTTTTAAATTTTTGAGATTTGAATTCATAGGTGAATTCTTGAATGAATTATTAGTTAACAGGCTTTGGTGCAAGCATGTGCAAATAAAACAAACAATAGATAAAATGTTTGCGTGGTTGCATTTTCATTATGATTTCACTTGATTGGCAACTCATTTCAACAGTTAGGGTAGGTAGGTGCGAATAAGCTTGATGATCAAGCATTTTTTCAGTTTGGATTTTCAGTAATATGTACAGTTAGATTTTAGCGGTGTATCCAACGTTCAGTCTCCAGGTGAGAGAAGCATGCAGACTTTGGTTTTCAACGGACACTGGTGACAGGTCAGAGAAGGGTACAAACCTGTTTTGGAAGCATCCCAATGGACCAGGCATAGGGTATACAAGTTATTTTCTACCTCACTGGGAGGATAACATCCCCAGTTGGAGCCCATGTTATCACCATTTAAATTTTTGGTGTGAAATCGAGATTTTGGGTTTAGCGAGGTGCTAAATTGATTTGGAAGTCAGTTAAGTTTGGGGAAGTGCCAGAAAAAGGAAAAATAGATTAAATTTGGTGGAGGAGTTAAGAAAACCGGACTCTAAAGGACATAGATCGTCATCCACCGAGATCAACGATTGGGAGAGATTTCAGAGTTTGAAATAGGGCGGAGGTTAAAATAGCTAAGTGGTCCTGAAATTTCAACCGTGGTTTCCCCGCAAAGGTACAATCTTCAGGTGGATTTCTAGGCGAAAAGTGGGTAGACTCAAAACCACCCCATCACACCCCCGAAATCACATGTTAAAAGTCATTAATTGGGTCTAATATGAGGGCTACACATGACAATGAAACTTGATGATGATTCAAATCATCTCGAGAACCGTGCTTGTGTACCATTCGTCCGCACAGTGCCAAATAAGCACCGCCAAATAACCGATTTGATACTCATAATTGAAAATTGATAGACAAGCGTGAGAGGTCATTATCCCCATAATGATTTTCATCAGTAACCAATGATTATAATTAATGGCGACTATTACTCAAAACCCAGTGATATTACTCTATTTTGGGAAATTAACGGTTTATTCTGGAGCAAGATATCTGCAAATATAATCGCTCATCCAATTCAGGTATAGTTTGAGGGAAATAGGCTCATGTTCCCTGACAAACAAGAGGAAACCAAGGAGAAAGATTCAACAGTTTTCAGCAAATCAGCAAATTCGAAGAATATGATAGAATTATCAAATAAAAAGAGAGAAAGGCATGCTACACAAATCCTAACAAAAAAATCTCATGAAAAATCTATCGATGAGCCAAGATTAGGCGAAGAGATTAGGCTGAATCCTATTATGAAGGATTTGATTATTAATGGATATGTGAATGAATCCAACACACAAGTTGGTGTAAGCAAAATGAAAAAATCATGAAAGGAGGAGGCTAAAGTTGGAACAGTGAAAAGCATTGAAGAAAATCATCCTAGCTGGCTTGACATGTTAAGGGAAGAGATTGAAAACCTGAAATAAAATAACAAGCTAGATCGAGTATATTTCAGGGAATCTTGTGATAATATAGATGAGTGGCATTTAGTGGTAAAATCCCAGATATTTCTGTTTCTATTTGTAACTGTTCCCTAGAAAGTAGGAGTTCGGTTTTGATGAGTTATTGCCTCTGCAACCGATGTCTATCTTTGGAATCTTGGAAAGAATGACCCATTTTTCGGTCTCATATGTAATTTATCTATATATATTGTTAAAAAGATATAAGAATGGTTCGACTGGTTGGAGAGGGGCCTGCCTTTGTAGCAGAAAAACTTTGTGATTTCTTATGAATTTTAATACAAGCAAAGAAGGTTTTCTTAGATAGCCGAGATTCATCATGGTGTTGATGTTCAATATTTTTTCTTGTATTTTATGTTCATGAATGTGTTTTGCTGCTAGTAATAATCTTTAAATAAAAGAAGGAATTCATCTTCCTGGTGCTCCTTCTCACATTGATTATACTTGTTATGTGTTTATTGGTTTCTGGTTCAGAATTCACCCTTGATTGGTGCTCTGTTTTCGGTATCCAACCTTTATGTTACTTCTTCTAAAGATATACCAAGAGATTCATCCTTTGTTAGATGCCTCTTGTCATAGTCGTCTCTCCTCTCTTTTCGATTTCCATCTCAGATAACTTATTTGGCTAAACACAGTGCCTATTTTGCCTCTGTTCCCTCAGGAATACATAACTTATAAATATTCATATGATTTCAGGAGTTCACCCCATTTCCCACCGACCCTGTTCTCTTGTTTTTCCTACCAACCTTTTAAAAACTATCCTATTGTAGAATCTGACCTCTGTGTGTCCATTGCCAAATCTTTTTGAGTATTTTCATTCTCTACATTGTCAAGAGAGCCCTCTCTGGTTAGAAAGGTCATAATCCAACCTAAAGTTGGTTTGAAACAATTACCTTTGTCATTTGTTTATCAACCGAACAAATTTATAGAGTGCTAACACAAAGGATATGCTGAAGGTGTTGAAGGAAATGGTAATTTTATTACATATGCATATTTTACAAGAATGTGGAAGAAACAATCCAACTATTTTTGTATTCCTAAGAAGTCAAGGATGGGGATTTGTAGTATATGTGCTACTCTTAAATCAAGAAGAGATAAATATGAAGGGGTAGAAAGAGGTATGTATTTACTATTTTTTTTAAAATTGAATAGTTATCAAATATGAAAACATATGATCAATATGTTCATTTTATGTCATGTGCAGATTCCATAGTCAAATCACTTCAAAAACATCAGAATCAACAATCAAGTTAAATACAAAAGTTGTACAAACATCGGAAGAAGTGTTATGATGCTCCAAACAAATATGTAGGTATGATAATTGATGGCATGGAGCAAAAGAAAACACTTATAACACATTTTGTTCGTACACCCAAAAATTTACAGGAAAATAATTTCATTCAGTTTCACTTGGTTGGTTAATATGGTTTTCAATGGAAACATGTGTCCAAGGGTTTACTTCACAGCTCCAAATATTCATAATGATGAAAATATAACCATCACCATAATTCATCATGTGCTCATTCACTGGTCTGAAAATCTTACTCAAGTTCTCTATCTACAGTTGGACAACACTAGTCGTGAAAATAAAAATCAAATTGTGTTTGGATATCTAAGCATGCTTGTTGAAATGGGAATCTTTCAAAAGGTGAAAGTTCATTTCCTTTTTGTTGGACACACTCGTGATCATATTGATCAAATGTTCAATAATTTTTTAATAACATTGAAGAGGGAAAATGATGGAATTCTAACATCATTGATTGAATGTATTAAGAAAACATACATTCCAGAGATTGTTTTTCATATATTAGAATAAACTATTGACATGATAAGATTTATTTAGGGATCGCATTGTGAAGAAAAATGTATTGAGGAACTTAATGACATTAACTTCCAACATCAATTTTGTTTCAATTTTTTATTATGGGAAAACACTTATATGGGGTAAGCAATATTCAACTACTACAGAATGGGGGTCTTCATCAGGTTTATCATTTTTTAAGTTCATTCCAGATCGTAACATATTTGCATCAAAGTTATTATTTTTACAATCAGTTGCTGAAATCCATAATGCATGGAGGTGTAATAGAGATGTAGATTATTTTGAATGCCTGGAAGAAATAAAAAATTCCATTAAGGATACATATGGGTACTTTGATGTTGTTGATTATGTTTGGTGGGAGTCTTTTTTCAATAGTCAAAGTGACATAATTTCAAGCTCAACAAATGAAGATACAATGTTGAAGATTTCATTTCATTGGACACAAAATATGCCAAATGAATCTGAAGAAAGAAACATTGTTGAAGTTCAACAAAAATCTCAAGGTGCTATTGAGTTTACACAAGTAGAGGAAAGAGAAATGTATATTGGTTTGTGAAAGTCACGTGCACAACGTGAAGCCATGGAATACCTTTACAGGGTTTCAATACAAGATATTAAGGAGGGTAGCATGATTTTAGTTTTAGTGATTGAAGATCCACATGGTTATCCATTCTGGATTGGAAAGGTTATAAAGATTGAGAAATAAAATGATGATGTTATTGCAATTGAAGTACATTTCTATGCAACAAGTACACACCCATTCAATTGTGTGTACAAGCCAGAGATGGTGGTTGAAAAACATGTCAATATAAAGAGAAAAAGAAAGGGTCAAAATACAACTCGTCGTCACATTGACCTCTTAAAATCAGATGATGTTGACATACTTGTTTATGACTTCAATTAGACAAAGAGAGGAACTCTTCGCTCCAAGAAAACATATATTATCAAGAGGTTTTTGCCATAAGAAATAAATGCAATATGGGAGTCTGTTGAACCTAGTCATAAATATAAAAGGCATTTGGCATTTGAAACGTTGGGCATGCATGTAGAGTCAGATGGTGCATTCATTGACAATAGATAAGAGTATGGATCATCTACATATTCATCCAATCATTCATTTGAAGACAATGTAGACTCTGATGGTATTTTAGAATCCACGAGTCAATCTGAATAAGCGAATGAAACATTTTATGCATTTTTGATCCATATGATGTTTGTATGGTAACTAGAAATGAGCATTGAACTTACATATGATCTTACATGAAGTTATGAATCTTTTGTTATGTTTTATGAATGATATGTTTTTTATTATGGATAATATAATAAAAAAATTTAGATCATATGTTTTGAATATGGACAATATAACAATACTTTTAAGAAATAATTTATGTTTCATTCAATGTAACTTGTATTTACTTTTTTTTATTAAAAGTAAAAAAATTGTTAAAAAATGACATTGAATTTTTAAAGTATATTGTGATATTTTCATGGCATTATGTATTACCTTGTGCTTTGAGTGATAATAAGGTTTAAAAAGTAAACATTTACGGGTTGATTTTATGATTTTGTTTATAGTAATGATGAGTTCTTTTACCACTTTATAAAAATGTATCATTTTCATACCCCAATTTTAGAATGGGTGCTATCGGTAGAAATACTTTCCAATTTGATGGTTGATTTTTAGGTTTTGTTTTTAATGGTAGCAAGTTCTAAAAATACAATTTCAAATTATTTAAAACTTTAATGTTTTGAAAAGAAAAACAAAATTCAAAAACATCTTTTTTTTTTAGGTGCTGATTTTAAGGTTTTTCTGAGCTACTATTTGAGTTTTGAAGACCATGTTTGAAAAATGTTTTAATTTTGACCTCATTTAAAAAAATGGTGCTACCGGTAGCACCACTTTTTGATTTGGGGGTTGATCTTGATGTTTTTTATGCAAAAATATGGGTTTTTTGGGCCAGAGTTCTCGTTTTGAGGTCACAGTTCTCATTAAGTTGGTAACTATGTTATGTACCAAACCATCAACTTGTACCATACCAAGAATCAACCATGTACCAAAAAAAGTGCATCAACCATGCACTGACACCTGTACCAAACCGTGCATCAACCATGCACCACAATTTTACCAAAACATGCATCAACCATGCACCGCAACTATACCAAAACATGCATCAACCATCCACCAAAACTGTACCATATGCCTCAACCACCAACCATGTACATCAACACCATACCAAGTTCCAATCCTATACCATACCATGTATTAACCATGTACATCAACAATTGTACCATACCATGTACCAACAATATATATCAACCATATACCATGCCATACACCATGTACCATAGGATATATCAAGCAAGTACAATCAATGGTGTACCTCAACCAAGTACCAACATCACCATACATATGCTACCATATACCAAGTGCATTCCTCAAAAATGTATCAATATCAATGAAAACCATACACCATGTGCTAATGCTTCAAGAGTATACCAAGAATAAGCCTCAAGCATCTAGCATCATCACCATATAACCAAACCAGATACCAAGATACCAACACAACCAAGATGTAATACTAATCAATGTACCATACCAATATCACCAAGATGTACCATGCACCAACAAGACATGCCTCTCAATACTATACCATACCATCACCAATCATAAGATATAATCACATAAGCATACCTATGACCTGTAGTTGACTTGCTATATTGTAACATTGACATGTAACTCTTCTACAACATTCAGTAACTTGGTGCTAACATTTCCCCAAATTTTTCTTAGCCTCGCGGTACTAAGACTCCCTGTCACATGGGGCCTTGTGTGACGTCACTTAGGTAGGGATAATTTTAAGGATGGAAATTTATATTAAAATGTAGAAACCTGGGCTAATCTTACTAGTTATTAATATGCAAAATGTAAAATGTCTGGTGGAATTTTTGTAAAAATATTCAAATTTCTAAGCATTTTGTATATTTTTTATAACATTTTGGTGATTTTTAAGGTAAAATAATTTTATTCTATGGAATTTGGGCGAATCAGTTTTAGAAAAAATGGAAATTGGAAAATATTTTTTTGGGAAAAAACATGGAAAATTAGCCCATTTACGAAATTTATCCCCTAAAATCATCTATGGACTTAGCCAACCCGTGGGGGTGCCTCGCATGACACCCTCAAGATGACCTGTGAGGACCTACTAAATTTGGGTTGCAGAACAACCCTTGCACTCTGTAGCTCCAAAAATTTCACTCTTTCCTCGCACTTTCTCCACTGCTTTAGACTTATCGTCAGATTCTCCAATAGACCAAAAATATTAGACCATAACATTCACAAGATAGATATTTAATGTAAGTGTGTGTGTCCTTGTGAGAGACTCCTTGAGGTGTTTATATACTTTTTCATAGTAACCTATTTCCTTAATCTTAGGGCTTCTAGTACTTTCTTTTCAAAACCACTTTACCCTTTAAATAATGACTTGTAACTAATTTGGGGCTTCTTGACCATTCTTCGGGGATTCTAACTTTACAAGGCCATATCTCCCTAACCGTGAGGAAACACGTGGCATACCCCCTATCACCAGAAATGAAATGAAAAGGAATATCCATCTATGAGTGTCTTACCTACATTTACATTGTCCTTCATGTCCATATTCCTCAACCAACTTTGGGTCCCATAACCACACCTACATGGCTTCATGTAGACTTCATCAAATTCACCCTTCACATCTACTGGCATCAACCATTCCATCAATGAAAAATAACTCACCATAAATCTGAACCACATATCTAAGGCTTATGGACTTCTCCAAGGGTTGACATCAATGAAAAGAAACTGTCCAAACCAATTTTCCAACATACATGACATCCACTTGTACCATCGTGGTCAACATGGTAGCTCAGCTTGCGAGAGGCATAACTTTTGCATACAAAATTTGATTGAGGAAAGTATTTCAACGTTGGATAGGTATCAATTTTTAGAATATGAAATATTCTTCAAAATAACATTTTGGACAAAAAACAATGTTGTTTTATGCCTCAAAAGGGCTCTAGAATATTTCAGATGGTTTTCGACCCCAATTTTCCAAACTAGGACCTACAACTAAAATGGCCTTGCAAGTTGATTCCTCCATTTTTTTTTTCACTCGAAAACTATTGAGATAGATGAAAAATTATATAATTATCTCATCCAGATCAATAGGGGAGATTCACTTGGTTTTCCTCTTACTTGGAGATGTTGAAATCCATGATTTTTGTTTTTTACAATTTTTTATGTAACCCATCAATATAACAAACGGATCCAATATATATAGTTGTCTTTGGATACCCTTAACCAAATGAGACATCGATAGAATCACAAACAAATATAAAAATGTAAATAGAAACTCCAAATAGAAATTAGTCATCAATGACACCCAAGACACCTAATATGACATCTTCTAGATCATCAATGTAAAGTACATAAAGTGTAGGAGAGAGAAAACAACCCTATTTAACCCCTATATTAATCTGAATTCCATTAGGCACTCCATACCCTACCAACAATGGACTCATACATTGACATCATAAGTAATTTCTCCATGTTTGGAAGACCCAAAGCCTTAAGCTTTTCCATAAGAAAATGTCAAGGAATTATGTCAAATACCTTGTGAAAGTCTACAAAGAAACAATATACTTTGTGTTTGTTTCCCTTGTCCTCTTCAATGATATAAGTCAAAGATGTGATCACTAGTATGATGGATTTTCCTAAAACTCGCATTCCTTTGTCCCCAATCTCTTGGTCTATGCCCATGTGGAAATGTATATCATGTCTTTCTCTATAAATTGTCATGAATATTCTATTGGAGTAGTTTGTCACAATAAAGGATACACGTTTATATTATGCAGTGTTTTCTTAAGATTAAATTAACACTACACGTTTATAACTCAAATTACTATGATAATTTGAGGGGTGAACCCATGAATATGTTTCCCACTTTTGAGTGAAACATGGTGATGAAAATTTGAGATTTTACACATATTTTAAATTGAATACCTCAAAACTCATATATGCATTATGAATTTTAATGTGCAGTAAAAAAACATTTTGTATGAAATTGCGTTGTTTTCTAAAAATATTTTTTTCAAAAAATATTACTATCATTTAATGTGTCAATTTTGTATTTAATTAAATGCTTATCCTTGTAAATTTTAGGCAAATTCAAATAGTGACTGTTGTTCCCAACATTTAGTTCAGTGTTCTTGGAAAGTGTTGAGGGGGTCGGATTCTCAATACTCAAAAGAAGGGATTAAACCCAATAAAGAGGCCCAATTAGACTCTTCCCTATTTGAGATGAAATAATCCTCCAAGTTATGATCTTATAACCATTCTATGGGATTTATGAATAATTTCAAAGTGTCTTTCCACTCTTATTATGTTTTTATGATTTGTACAATCAATGTGAGAAATACAAATAATCTAGAGAGTTTGAAGAAGTTTGATACTAAAGGATAACATTTAGGAACATTAAATTGAAAGTGACTAACGTATTTTAATTCTCTAAGAAATAATTCTACTAAGAAGTATTACTACAAGATAACCTTCAGGAAACATAAAATGCAGAAACAAGAAACCTCTGTTCCTAAAAAATATTTCTTGGACACCTTGGATGAAAATAACCCCATAAATTTGTATTTCTAAGAAATAATTCTACAAAAATATACAACTATAGGAAAACTTTCAGGAATCACACAACATTTTTCAATATAATCTATTATTAATTACACAAAAAAATCTACAAAATTTATGTATTAAATGGAAAAATAAAGATTATGAAAACATAATAAAATATGCAATGCACATCTAATTTATATGTTGAAAATAATCTTGTAAGTATCCACTTAATCACGCAATATAACTTGATGAACTAGAAACACTTACCAAACATGTAATACATCAAACCAACAACAAAATTATCCTTAACCCAACTTCAATCCACACATAAATATTCATCCAAAATTCCCCTTGTCTCCAAAAGAGAGTTTCTGAATTAAGTTTGAAATAATTCTAAGCTAAAATCCTCCTTCAATCACCTCATAGATAAAGACCCTTTCTAAGAGGTCAACTCTCTTATTTGTAAATTCCAACTATTCTAGTTATGGAATAAAACAAAAAAAAACCATGAAAAATATCATGCTTTAAATCTCTGGTGAAGTGAAAGTTTCAAATTATGCATGCCCAACATTATATTTTCCTCACTACTTTAAATAAATAATTCGACAAGTTGTGATGTGGAATGCATGTTGGTTCTTTTCGTTATTTTGAGATGGGGGTCACATGCATGAATCTCTTGATCTAATATTTCTAGTTTCGAAACAATAGACTCCAATTGAGTCATACTCTAACTTCAACGATTAGACACTTCTAAAACAGACCACATGCTAAGAAATAAATTCCATGATTTCTCTTTCATGACTTTTCCTGCCATCCTGATACCGCCTCCACAATGTATCTAGCTAGTGAGAATCCTCCATATTGGTACAATTCCCTTTTCAATGCTGATACCTGGGTGTCATCAACATAATAAATATAAATAAGGACTTCAAAAATTATCACAAAAAATTATTGACCATAAAAATCCATTGATATCATAGTGAGGTATTCAATTTTATTTCCTTGAATTTGATCTCCTTTCATGAGTTATGACATTGGTCTTACCATGTCCTTATTTTGAAAATTTTAAACAAACAATGTCAAATCATCAAACATTATAATATCAAAATTTTATATCTCAGAGAGACCCTTCGACAATATAAGGCTTTCCCAAAAGGAAGACCATGATAAAAAGTTATCATGAAAATAACATGTGAACATGAGTTCTACATTATGTGTTCTGTCAAAACTCTTTTATCTTTGGGTGTGATACACCCTATGTCATACCCTTCTTCAAATATTGTGTGATATTATTTGTGTCACATGAAAATATTTTTCAAGAGTTTCAATGTATTGCATGAAAGTAAGATACTGTGTGATGTGATATGTGTAAATTTGTTGAACCTACACAGAATAGATCTAGCTAGCAAATGACATACATGATTTGCAGAGAAAATATGAGAAAAGAGAAGCCGGAGATAAAGAGTGGAAGAATTCTCATTAACCAAATCAATGAATGATAATTTACACATGATATACTTTGTATAACTCAACTAATGCGCACTGGAGGAGAATCCAATGCACCATAGTGGTGGTCTAGAGTGATCTGGATACACAACAACAGTTATAGGAGTAAACTTCCACCTAGTCTAGTCTCTCAGGAAGTTACGTGAATGAACTGCCCCCTAGTCTGAGTTAACTAGTCTCTCAGTCTTCAGTTAACTGACTGAAACAAAGTGAAATGAGGAGAATATCACATAATCATGAGTAATGTGCTAGTATGGTGATGATCCCAAGTAAATTTCACATCAACTGGTGATGATCCCAATGCTGCATGGTGATAATACCAATGTGGCATCTAGACTCCACTCAACTGATCAAACTGAAGTGTGAACTGAAGAGAATATTCTCCCTAAACTATATGCGACTGGATAACTACTAATAAACATAGGGAAAACCTTAGGAAAAATAAATCCTAGGTGTGTGTGAAGTATCTCCAACACCCCCCTTGAACATCACTATAGTGAAAATAAAGAATGGGTCTCAAAAATGAGGCCATGTTAGGTACCCAAATACAAAAGATACATTGAAATAAAAGAGGAAAGAGTGAAAACCTCATGGGAAAATTGCCCCCTCAAAGTAAAATGTATGTAAAAACACAAGAACCAACATTTGTTAGGCAACTATGTCCTTCACTCCAAGACAACTGCGCAGAGAATGGAACTTCTCCTCAGTGAAGGTCTTGGTGAATATGTTTGTAGTTTGTTCTGTTGAAGGAAAAAACTGTAGTTCGATGATCCCATCATGTACTAAGTCCCAGATGTAGTACATGTGGATCTCTATGTGCTTCATCTACTGCCTTTGAACTAGATCTCTGCAAAACTTCAGATTGTTATGGTTGTCACACCAGATGATGATCAACCAATGAAAATGAATGCCTAACTCAGTGAGAAAATGTTGTATCTACATAGCCTGAATGGTTATGTTAACCACCCCTATGTACTTTTCCTTGGCTGAATATAGAGAAATAGAAACCTGCTTCTTTCTCAACCAACAGATAGGCCCAGAACCAAGACTGAGTGAGTGACCAAATGTGGACTTGCGATCAATGTTATCACCAACTTAGTCAAAATCAGTGAACCCTATGAGGTCCAATGTAGAGTCTTCTGCATAGTGAATCCCAAAGGTGATGGTTCTCTATACGTATCGAAGGATATGATTTGCATCCTTCCAATGTAGCTCATGCGGCTCCTACTTGAACCTAGAGACTGCTCCAACTCCATAGGAGAGGTCTGGTCCAGAGTGTGTGAGATATAACAAGCTCCTCACTAGCTGTTTGTATAGTGTGTTGTCAACTAGTGGAGTGTCCTCTCCATCCTCAAGTTTGACAAATGGACCAACTTGTGCAGGTGCAACACATTAAAGAGAAAAATGTTACTTGGTAGGAATTCAAGAAGTATTTTCAAAATAAATACTTGACTAAGAGATATTATGATAAGCAAATGAAGGAGTTATTTGAACTCAAGCTAGGGAGTATGACCATAGATGAATATGAAAGAAGGTTTTTAGAACTATTAAAGTATGTCTCCTTCATCAAGGATGAGAAAGTTGATATTTAGAGGTATTTGAGCAGGATTCCATCATTCATCAGTGACAAGATATAGTATGATGATCCAAAAACTTTGGAGGAGACCATAAGGTGAGCTAAATACCTATATGATTAGCATAAAGGGAAGCCAACTTTCCAAAAATATTGGGAAGACTAGAAGAAGTATAATATGGAACAGAGGAAGAAGGGGAACAAGCCACCATTCTTCATAAATAGTCCTCAGGGACAACCAACTTCTAGACATCCCATAATGATTGAGACAGGGGGGAAAAGGCCAAGGAAACCACATATTCAATGTTGGGGTTGTAAGGGAGATCATAAGTATAGATATTGTCCTCACAAAAGTGAAAAAGTGAGAGATGTTCACAATGTACAGTAAAATGAAACAATGGAGGACATGGGCAAGAATGTACCCAAGATCTATGCAGCTCTGGACAACAAGAAAGTTGAGTTTTAGTCACACATGATTGAAGTGGAATGCATGATCAACAACCAAACCATTGCAATTTTAATTGATTTAGGAGCTATTCATAGTTATATAGATCCTAAGATGGTGGAAATATTTCATTTTCCAATAAGAAAGCATGGGAAATATTGCTTGGTGCAACTAGCTACCAGATCCAAAAGAAAAGTTAATGAGATGGTTAAGTCATGCTTAGTGGACATGAATGGACTGAGCATCGGGGAAGATTTGAACATCTTTCCTTTAGGTCCCTATGACTGTCTAATTGGTATGGATTGGTTGGACCAACACCATGTTATCCTATATTGGTATAATAAATAATTTACTTGCTGGGACGAAGAAGGGAACCTAAAGACAACACAAGGAATTCCTAGGGCCATAACTGTCAGAAATTTCAACATTGGAGCTAAATAAATGTTACAGAAAAGGATGTCAAATATTTGCAGCTCATATGGAATAAACACCTAAGGATAATGTGTCAAATATTGAAGATTATGAGGTCCTAAAGGAGATTGAGGATATATTTAAATAAATACCAGGATTGCCCCCTAAAAGAGATATTTCTTTCTCTATAAATATGATGCCTGGAGCAACTCTAGTATCCTAGACCCCTTACAAGATGAGTACACCAAAATTAAAGGAGTTGCAAATGTAACTTGAAGAGCTTCTGAAGAAGTGATATATATGTTGAAGTGTGTCACCTTGGGGTGCTCCAGTATTATTTGTGAAGAAGAAGGATGGAACATTGGGACTTTGTATTGACTTCAGGAAGTTGAACAAAGTAATTGTAAAGAATAAGTATCCTTTTCCAAGGATCGATGACCTCTTTGGTCAGTTGAAGAATGGAAAAATATTCTCCAAGATTGATCTCAGATCTAGTTATCATAAGGTAATAATAAAATATGAATACATCAACAAAAATGATTTCAAAACAAGGTTTGGCCATTTTTGGTCCTAAGGTCTGCACCTAACTGCTAAAGGGAAAATCTAGGCCACCTCAAGTTTGTAATGCTTGGTTTTTACAAGTAGGTTTTGTTGGTAAGCTTAAGGACAGGTTTTCAAAGATGGTGCTCTGGTAGGACAGACCACAAAGTATAAAAGTAGGTTCTCATTTTCTAATGGTATGGGTATTAAATGACAATTGAGGGTATGAAAAGACACACACAGACAACCACAACAAGAAATGCAATGAACCACTTGTTGTGCGGAAAATAAGGCTTAAGATAACATCTCAAGACCTAGACAAATATCTAGATGAAAATCATTCAATAGGTTGCAAAATAGTGGATCTTTCACTAAACAATAGTTGTATAACATGTTACATAGTCAGCAAGAGATAAACTAAAACAATAGCTGAAAGAATAAGGAAATGTACATTGCACACATCACACAATCTACATTCAAGATAAGAATAAGCACATAAATATTTGAGTAAAGAACACAACTATCATCAACATATATTCACTAGGTGGAGAACTTTACAGTTATCTGAATAGGTCCAATTCTACCGCTACTTATACTTTCCTTCCNCCCCAACTAAAACATACAAAGACTGCATATTTAACAGAGTTTCAAAGGTTCTCGTCCATCTGGGACTGTGACCTAACTCTAGATAACTGATTGCAGAAAAAAACTATTAATTTAACCGAAACATTGCATTGAGTACAACATGTATACTCCACACTGAACTTAATCAACAAGAGTGGTTCTTATCACACACAAAATACCACTCATTTATTTAATCTAAAATAATTATGGAATCGATTAACTAAAAACTGCTACTGTCTATGAGACTGAACTGATGCATGCACTGGATGAACTTTGATTGGCAGGAACACTAAGAGTGACAAAATATAGTTTTGTATCGAGCCCTAGCATGCCTGCGAGCTATTTGATGCTTCTGGAGGGTAACTAGATGTATGGGCAGATCTTCTGCTCCTTTACTGAATTTCTACAGTGATCTGTAATTGAGACCGAGACATAACCCTATGTATGCAGTAGAGCTCTCGGCTGTTAAGTGTACTTTGTTTCGACTCGTCGACTGCCATATGTACTTTCAAAAATATTTTCTGGAAAGATCGTCGACCCAACAGTTTTGGAGGGAGACATGGATTCAAGCGTCCAATGGGAGATGATATGAGTGGATGTGGACTACGTGGATGCAGATGACGAGGAGAGAGGAATCAGGAATGCGAGTGGCGGTGATGAGGGATGACATGCAGGAGGGGGGTGATAGTTAACGTGTGATGAGAGGAGGGTTTAGATACACGAGAGGTAACGAGAGTATGAGTGGAGAATAGATGGCGCGCGATGAGAGGGGCAGTATCGGGAGGTAGTCTGGAAAGATTCTGGAGGGGGGTTAGGTGGTAAGCGGATTAGA
>ML788798.1:435627-447303 GCA_009831015.1 Picea engelmannii
TGAAGATCATTGATATGGAGGATGGGGATGTCACCAATATGGATTAGCGTGGGAGTTAGGAACTCAATGAGAAAAATTATTTTCTCCACATTATGAAACCCCGAGTACCACATGAACCGTCAATCTTACATCAATGTTGGATCTTCACCGTCCATCAAGTCAGCCTATTATTTTCGTCTAGTTCGAGTCTGACATGGCATGAACTGATTCGATGCTAGATTTTGCGGAAGCTTACTGAGATTTCAATGGCTTTGTCAAACTTGGATATCTCCTGCACACACACAAAAGACTCAGTGGACCTGCTACATGATCAGTTAGTGGAAAATATGATGACGAGTGTTCGAAACTCAAACCAGAAAATGTGATCCTTTTTCAAGAAAACAAACATATGGTGCAAAATAAGTACAGACGATCAAGGTTCGTGAAGCTAAATGAAGAAAAATGGAGGATAAGCTAAGCAATCAACCACAAAACTTAGAATTAATGGATGGATAGGGTAAAGGAGGGAAAAGGGTAGGGGTGCATACCTAGGTTATAACATTGGCTCCAACTGGGGATAGCTCGTCCCTGTGAGGTGCTAAGAAATGTAGATCAGTGCCTTAGGATTAAACAACTTCTCTTGCCTTCCATTACATACCTATGTTTCTGTCTACCAGCGTTGTGTATCTACTATTGTTCCTCAACCATGCATCTTATTGGACCAAAAACTGCAACTATACCCGAGTGCCTTTATTGGGCTATGGAGTCTTTATTCACACACAACTAACTAATCAAAAGAACTAATAAAATGAAAGAATCTATGGTACAATAGGGACCTTCCCTCATCTTTAAACAAATTAGTGTTTCAGGAAGCGCCCATTTACTGGGCCTCCAAAGATCTCTGCATCATCTAGATTGTGTAAGATAAACGTATTATTGCCCAGAGCTTCAACCACCTTAAAAGGGAAAAACTAGAGGTTGTCAAATTTACCATGCTTGGACTTGTCATCCCTTCTGGCATCCCACCTTAATACCAAGTCACCTTTTTGAAAGATCTCCTTCTTAGTTTTCTTGTCAAAGATTGACTTGATCTTGTTCTAATATGATTTTGTCCTCTGCTCCAATGCTTCTCTCTTTTGTTGAACTTCTATAACCTGGAAGATTCTCCTTTGGATGTCATTTGGCTCCTTAATCTCCTCCCGCAAGAATTTTAGGACTGGTATACCAATATGAGTGGGAAAAACAATGTCTATGCCATAAACAAGATAAAATGGTGAGGTTTCCAAAGACTTCTTGGTGTTGATTCTGTCAGCCCATAAAGCATACTTGAGTTTAGAGTCCCATGATTTCTTGTTTTCAGTCAACAACTTCTTAATGATCCTGATGAGAGTCTTGTTTGATGATTCTACCAGGCCATTTTCCCGAGGGTAATATGGTGTGGAATGTGTCAAGGAAATGTTATGACTACCACAGAAGTAAATCATGGATTTGGACTTGAATGCTTGGGCATTGTCTGTTACTATCTTGTCGAGGCAACCAAATCTAGCAAAAATATTAGTTTCCAGGAAATTCATGATGACCTTGTTAGTGGCATTCGTGGTGGGCATAGCCTTGATCCACTTAGTGAAGTAGTTGGTGGTAGTAAGGATCCACTTGTGTTGTCCACTGGAGGGTGGATTTATCTCTCCTATGAAGTCTGACACCCATTTATGAAATGAACCACTGGAAGTGATAGGATTTAGGGGTAGTGATAGTAACTTTTGTTTTCCTACAAATATTTGACACTCATTGCAAGCCCTGACAGTAGAAAATACCCTGACCTTAGTAGTACCCTGCCCTTAGGATCTTGAGAGTCGTGGCCTTCCAATGTTGGTGCCCTCCACATACTACTTTGTGCATTTCTACTGTGACTAGTTTGGCTTCATTTTCATCAAGGCATTTTAACAAGATGCCAACAAGATCCCTCCAATACAAACTCTGGTTTGAAATGTAGAATTTGATAGCCTTTAACTTGAGAGACCTGGACTTTGTCTTCTTCACATATGGTGGACATTCAAAATGCTGTAGAAAATAAATGGTGTTTTTATACCAAGGTGAAGAGGAGTATTTTTCAAATACTTGTAAGATGTCTTGTCCAGGCTGTATGATGGGTGCGTCTGATTGGGTGAATATTTGATGCAATTCTAGCACCTTACAGTTTCATTCTGACAACAACTTAGCAAGTCCTGTCCCTTGATCAAATTGGTGGGTTTTATGTGTAGGTCATACTCCAATAGTTTGACAATCCACTTCCCTCTTTTCCCCTCGTTGTTTGGTTGGACTAGAATCTCTTTGACACTGATGCTAGGAACAAAGGCGGTTATACTAAACTGTAACACATCAACCCTGAAGGATTTGATTAATTTTACCAGTGCATAAACATGTTTCTCTAATATATCACACTTCATCTCAACATATTGGAGGCTTTGCTGAAAAAGGCTATGGGTTGTTCATGCCCTTCTTCATTTTTCTGCAGTAGCAAAACAATAATGGTCTCCTCCGAGGCAAAGGAGAAAGTGAAGAAATATTTGGTATAGTTAGGGCTAGCTAATACAAGGGATTCAACTAAAGCCTACTTGTTCATTTGGAATGTTCATTTTTCCTCTAGTGATCATTTTATGACAACATCGGTTTTCAACATGTTAGTGATAGGCTTCATAATTTCAACAAAATTTGGCACAAAACATCTGAGGAAGTTTATCTTACCAATAAAAGACAAGATATCCTTTTTATTTATGGGGATCTCAATTTCTTGAATGGCACAAACCCTCTTTGGATCAATTTGTATACCTCCTACGGATATGATGTGGCCTAGTATCTTTCTTTCTGGCATGAAAAGTGGGACTTCCTAGAATTCATAGATATTCCATATCTCCTACATTTCTTGAAAACTAGCTCCAAATGCTGCAAATGTTCGTCATCTGACCTGGAGAAAATGTTGATGTCATCCAAGTATATAACCATAAATTTGTCTTTTTCCCCCACAAAAGATATGTCCATGGCCCTTTGAAAAGTGGCCCCTACGTTCATCAACCCAAAGGGAATCTTGTAATACATGAATGTTCTCCATGGGGTGGTGAACGATTTTTTTTCCTTATCCTCTTCACACACTGCTATCTAGTTATAACCAGAGTATCCATATAACAAGGAAATTATGTGTGCACCTACCACCCTCTGTAAATATGATCCATCTTGGGGATGGGGTAATGGTCCTTCAGAGAACACATGTTGAGATTTTTGAAATCAACACACAAGCGTATCTCCCCATTTTTCTTCCTTACAGGTACTAAGTTGGCCACCCAGTTTGAGTACCTCAATGGTACAATAATCTTGGTATCCAACATTCTTTTCAGCTCTTTCTCAATTATGGACATTAACATGAGATTAAATTGTCGAATCTTCTGTCTGAATGGATTGGAGCCAGCCTTTAGAGAGATCTTGTGTTGGATGGCATCGGTGTCAAATGTCTTCAAATCCTCATAGGACCATAAAAAAATATCATCAAATTTTTTTATGAGACTGACATACCTGCCCTTTTGTTCTGCAGCTATTGCTTTGGACAACTTGATCATCTTTGGATTCTCAGTGGTCCCAATATTGCAATATGTTATCTCTTCTTCTTAATTCTTCATGGAAACTCCTCTGTAAACATCATTACTATCAAACAACCTTTACAATGGCACTAGTGTTATTGGAATGTGATTGGTTTTCAGCTCCACAATATCATGACCAACTACTATCTTCAGCAGATGATATGTTTGTTGATCTTCTAATTCCTCATTTTCACCTTCTTGACTTTTTTGATCAATTGAGATATTGGAGAATTCATCAATGGTGTGTAGAAATCTCTGCAGCTCTAGATCATCACTGAAGACTTGCCAGTGCTTTATGTTTTCTAGTATGGTTGTTATATGCATGATCTCCACCTAATATTTAATATTTGGGCCAATGGGAGGCTTGAAAGTGTTGGAAGCTAGGGCCATAAAATCTTCCTTCTGATTCTGCTCTTTGGGGATGAAGGAAATGTTAAATCCTAGAAAGAAGTTATTGATCAAATCACATACCTTGTTTATGTATTGATTGAGCCTTAATTTCTTAGATTGATAGATGTTCCTCACTTGATTGATGATGTAACACACCCACGACGGGGCATAAAAAGTTTTCTCTTTTTCTTAACTCTCTTTAGATTCCCCTTTCTTCAATTGCAGGTTCTTCCAAGACGCGGGCTATTTCCTAGCCCCTTTGAAGGGTTTGAGAAATAGGTGCTAGCTCTCCATGCTAGCCCCTTCCTTCATATGACCTCAAGTTGTGACCACACTCCTATCAAAATGCACTTCACGAATTCACATGTCGGGTATTTGCATCGGAGCCAACCCTGACTCTTTCGACTCTCGAACTTTCGAACTAAAGCATACAGCGTACTAGATCCTCCCTTAATCTTTGTCAATGTG
This sequence comes from Picea engelmannii, assembly GCA_009831015.1. Taxonomy (NCBI): domain Eukaryota; kingdom Viridiplantae; phylum Streptophyta; class Pinopsida; order Pinales; family Pinaceae; genus Picea; species Picea engelmannii. The sequence goes on from ML788798.1 coordinate 440,097, forward strand.
ACCCCTCGCTATGACCCGGGGCCAATCTTTCGAGCGCTTCATGACTTCGCGCTTCGCGTTGTTAGAAGATTGCTCGTCTCCCTTCTTCCAAAACCCAAACTACCGAATTCTGCTTGCCAGATCAACGGTACACACTCTCTTGTGATCCAAAGGTCCTAATCTCCTCTCTCACGAATCGGGATTTCATGTTTCGCGACTTTGGAGGTTGGATTACCTATTTTTCCCCGATTCCTGATTTCTTGATACCCGCTTTCCATATGAACGGTTTGGATCCCTCCTTTGATCAACGATTGTGATCCTTTCGCGAATTCAGTCTTTGCAAGTTCTCATGACTCCTATCTATGACTTTCCAAGTTGCGAGCGAGGGAAACGTTGATCTCTCACCACACATCCCTTCTCGATGGACGGCTAGGATCCTTTTGCTAACTTGGACTTCATGAGTTCTCACGAATCCTATCTCTCACTTCCCGAGTTGCAAGTCAGCGAAACGTTGATCTCTCACCACGCGTCCCTTCTCAATGGATGACTAGGATCCTTTCACAAACTTGGACTTCACGAGTTCTCACAACTCCTATATCTAAATTCCCGAGTTGCGAGTCAGCGAAACGCTGATCTCTCTCCATGTGTCCCTTCTCAATGGACGTCTAGGATCCTTTTACAAAATCGGACTTCGCGAGTTCTCATGACTCCTATCTCTGACTTCTCGAGTTGTGAGTCAGTGAAACATAAATCACTCGCCATGCATCCCTTCTCGATGGATGGCTAGGATTGTTGTTTCTCCTAGCTCCTCGAGTATTCTCCTCCTAGATTTTATCCGAAGGGTTCTTCCTTCAAAGTCTGTGGGTTTCTTCCACGTACCCTTCCTAGCACCAATGGCTAGGATTGACCTCACAACTTCAGACTTCATGAGATCTCACTATCCCCCTCGCAAATATTCCGAAGCCTGATCCTTCAAACTCTCATATTTGCTACCACCTATCCCTCTGATGATGGACGATTCCGATGATTTCGGAACTTCAGGACTTCGCAAAGTCCACTCTCCTATGCAACTCCAAAAGGTTAAATATCATGCACTTTCCTCTATATCCAATGGTTGTTGGTTCACACGCTCAGATCTAACCGCTGAGATCTGATCTCCTCCCTACACGTTCTTCTAATTGTCTGGGCATGGTTCCAACGGTCCAGATATTTCATAGCACTCAATCCAATGATCACTATTTCTCCTCCTCCTGAGATTTCACTTTCTTCCCTGACTTGGAATATTTCATATGTTTCGAAGGTCTTGACCTTCAGTTTACTTCCTACGAGCCCTTATGTATGGTCTCAACTTCTACTTTTCCTCCTGAGCTTACGAACTTGAAACAAGTTCGCCTCTTGGACCTCATCTACGCTTCTAAAAAGCGCTTGTCTCTTCTGAGCTTGGTCCTTAGGGATTTTTGAATTCCCACTTTTTCCTTGCATTAATCTTCCTGCATCAGATCAACGGTCTACAACCTTCCTCGATCCAACAGTCCAAATCACATCACAACTTCTGGTTTAGGAATTTTAGTCGTGCCAACGTGCGATTCTCCCGATGTGTGAACTCCGATCTCGTCAATCCAATGGTCAAGGAGGGTCCCGATAGATCCTTGAATGTATGGTCCAGGTCACATCGCTACTTCGAGTTTTGGAGGATCCGTCCCCTTCACGATGATTACCAACATTCATCGAACTTGCAAATACTGAGGCAGTCGAGGCGGTAACGCTTGCGCCCCTTCTTCAAATCTAATGGTCGCGACAGACCTTGGATTCTCCCAAATGGGTCTGATCTATTCACCTTCCAAATGAAAGGATATTCTCTTTCAATACTTGAATCTTGTTATTCTTCCTGAGATTGGTTGGCTCTGAAAGGCTTAAGAGATTTGCACTCTTTTTCTTGAACGTAACGCTTGGAAGAATTCTTCCGCATGCCCCTTACGTTCATTTCTCAGCACTTGAACTTAAGTAGTTCTCGATCTATGTTTTCCTCGTAGAGAGCCTATGCATATCTGCACTACCTCTCCTAAGCTTAACAAGCTCCATCCTCCAAGGGACTCAAAATGACTAGGAGGGTAGACATGCGTACATGAAACTGTACCTAGGGTCGATGAACTCACAGTTCGTGGCTCTAGCTTATGCCACCACAGGACGTAAGAATTTACGAGTACAAGTCATGTAAGAACCATATAGTTTCTTACTTGCCTAAATAGACAATCAAGCAGAAATAGAAGTGATACAGTCTATCCATTAAGTAATCATGCACATTCTTGAAACATTCATGGGATATCCAACTTTAACTCACAGTACCTTTTAAATACACAAGATATGTGATTACTTATCTATTACATGTGGTAGCCAACTAACTGAATGTGGGTGTTCGTCCTTCCACCTGACCATAGGATTAGAGGCATTCATTCTAAGCACTTTGGCCACCCCCATGCCAAGCCATGATATCGCCAGGGAACTCTCACGGTTCTCAAGGATTCTTTATCTACTTCAACTTCTTCTTGGGTTCTGTTCTCTGTGAACTTTCAGAGATTTCTCTCTCTATTATGGCCCTATCAAGGTTTATCAGATGCTCACTCAGCATCAAGCTTGCGACCTTCTATTCATTATCCCCCTTGGAGAGCTCTGCGCATCTCCCTTACGATATTTTCCGCTCTCGTCTCCTCTCTCCTTTCTAGTTATCCATGTGTATGTATCTTACCTTCCTTCTGTATAAAGGAAGCTCAGGTTTGCAGGTCTTTGTGGTACTTCAGGATGACATTCTACATCTAGACCATGCTTCCATTCATGGGGGTGGTTGATAATTCAACCAATGGTCCTTTCTTCATTAATTGATTTCTCTCCTTGGGATCCGAAGGAGATTTATTATCCCCATCAAGGGAAATTTGGGGTTATTTGATATAATGAACCCTCTCTTATAATTTTCTCAGTCTTTCCTCTAGTGATATCATGGCCAGTACTTTCAAGGCTTCACCCCCACATTCAATTATTGGAAACTCAAACAATAATACATTTACACTTTCCACATGCCTTAGCATGGTAATCCTATTTTATGATTAATTACAAACTGGGGGAAACAGGGATATTACAGATGAACAACTCAGAATATCCAAAAAACTGTTAGACAGTCAATGGCCATGTCTTTGGTAGCCCTCAATCCCAACACTAGAGCTTCATATTTAGCTATGTTATTTGTAGTTTCAAACTCCAGCTTATAAGAGAGTGTGATTACCTCTTCTGAAGGGGAAATGAGGAGTTTACCTATACTAGATCCTTCCTTTGATGAAGATCCATCGAAATACATCTTCCATACTTTGTTTTGATGACCTGCCAGTGGATGGTCTCTGTGTTGGTTGATTGATATTTCAGGTTCATCCTCATTTAAATGAAAAACAGATGAACCAATCTCATCTTCAACAACATAAATTGGGTTATTTCTTGGGTACTGATGGTCACTGAAAATGTAGGCCAAAATCACCTCTCTGTAGAGCCTCCTATGTTCTCCTCCAAACAAAGGGATGGTGGCATAAGTGAGGTCCATTTGCAATGATCCTCCAACCTTCTTAGCCCAAGTTCTGGATAAGAGCATACCAAAATTTGGGGGAATGTTAGCCACCACAATGTCCATCACTACACTCTTCATGGGTGACTGTGCCAAAGAAACCACCATATCCTTTATCAGTCCGAGATGTTTTAGTTTCTTAGAATCAAAGGAGTATAGGTCTTGGTAAGGTTTGGTGATATGCAGACCTAGTTCTTCTATAACAACTTTGGGAATGACATTGTGAGAGGCGCGAGATCTTATCATGGACATTCAAAGATATATAGAATGGAGGAGAAGCATTTGAGCTATCCTCAATGTGTGGACCCACAATAATGGTTGGGTTTTCATCCGGTAAACTTATTACATCATAAGATACACTAGAAGAAGTTGGTTGCATAACTTTCGTGATATATTTTTTGAAAGGTTCATTCTTCATCAATTATGTCAAAGGAACAGGGATCTCAATCTTGCTCAACTCATGTTCTAGGATGAAAGAGGTTGGTGTCCTATCAAATTCTTTTATTTCAGGGGTTGCATTTTTAGGTGAGGGGGGTGGCTGAGTTTTAGACTACATACCTTTACTTGGATTTGGCTTGGGAGGAGCTTCAAATTTTTCGTTTTGATCAGAGGTAGTGGCTTTGGGAGCCCCTTCTCTCGTCCTCAAATCATATTTCTTCTTGGGTTGGCCTTGAATAATTCCCTCTTCCCCTGTCTAATTATCAAACTTCTTTGACAATTACGATACCTCATATTCTTGCTGTGTTAAGTGGCTAGTATAATAATCCGTTTCATAGAAAAGCACAACAATATCATCCACAACATCATTGTCTGCATCCATCTCATCAATATGATTATTTTGAAAAGGAGGCACTACCCTTTGATCATCAACATTTCTCCTTTCTCTTTGCATGATTTGAGGGGCATCATTAGGCCTTTTGAACTGATTTTTATTTCTATTTCCAACCCCTTGAAAGATCTATTTGGTTTTTTAGATTCCCATTTCAGCTTATATATTTCAGATGTCAAACACTTCAAATTTTTGGTCATTTCATCAAGTTTGGGATCAAATGTGGCTGGGTTAGAGGAGGCAGGGGAATCCTCTCTTTGTTTCTTCTTATCTTTATCAGATCTGGTCTTTAATATGTCTGATTCCAAGATATTATATTTGACCTCAATGGTTGCTTCCTGCATGGACAACAGTGTGGTGGATCTTCTCTCTCTCAGTAGGAGGGAGAAATCTGCATCAAATGCATTAGAATAAGTGATCTTGGCCAAGGATTCAGTTGGTTTGATCTCATCTGGGATTCTACCATACATCTTATTGAATCTCTTGGTGAAATCTGAAATAGATTCACCATTCTTTCTCTTTAGGGCCCCAAACTCAGTGATGTAGTAGAGGTAATCTCTTCTATCTCCCCATTTCTTTATGAAAGTTTCATCCAACACCTCAATATCTACAATGGACGCTGGAGGAAGACCTATGAACCATTTTCTGACTTCCCCATCCAGACTCTGTACAAACAAACTCATCCATACATCAACATAATCAATGTTAAAGTTGTCTGCAAAGCTGTAGAAGGCTACCAGATGTTCCTCGGCAGTAACCTCACCTTCCCCATTATACCTTGGTAAGTATTTAATGTAATCTGTGGTTGGGAGCACATGTAAGCCAACAAGCAACACTAGGGGTTCATATCTGGCCGCAATTATGACATCCATCATGTTAACAATCATGGCTTGAATAATAGGAATATGAAGATTTATGGGAGATATAGGGGTGGATGCAGGAATGGATGATGAGGTAGAATCAAGAGTTGAATATGTCTAAGCTTACTTGGAATTATGATTCTCGGGGCTAGCAAATTCAAACTTCTTGTGATTGTGATTAGACATAGGATCTTTTTGTGCAAATTTACCCTTGAAGGGGGAGGTATATCTATTTTCTTAGTTTCCTTTCTAGCTCAGAGGCTGCTCTGTTATTGGCTACTGTGTTAGAACGATCCTTCTTGGATTTTCTATTTTCAGATTTGGATCTGTCGAATCCTTTTTTGGGTGCCAGTATTTCTTTCTTAAATGTTACTCAGTGGAGTCGCCAAGTGAAAGATGGCAGTCTCTTTATGTCTGATATTTGTTCACCATCAAAGGTCAGATCTAATCAATGTCGTTCTCGTAGGGAAATATCTTTCATTACTCTGTTCCCCGGCAGCGATGCCGAAAGATGTTGGTCATAAGGTCTGCACCTGACTTCTAAAGGGAAAAGATAGGCCACCTCATGTTTTTAATGCTTTGTTTTTACAAGTAGGTTTTGTTGGTAAGCTTAGGGACAAGTTTTCAAAGATGGTGCTCTGGTAGGATAGGCCACACAGTATAAAAGTAGGTTCTCCTTTGCTAATGGTATGGGTATTAAATGACAATTGGGGGTATGAAAAGACACACACATACATCCACAAAAAGCGATGCAATGAACCACTTGTTGTGTGGAAAATAAGGCTTAAGACTTGATGGACCTGCTAAATAGATGGATCTTAAGCCTTATTTTCCACACAACAAGTGGAAAATAGTGGATCTTTCATTGAAAAATAGATGTATAACAAGTTACATAGTCAACAAGAGATAAACTAAAACAATAGCTGTAATAATAAGGAAACGTACATTGCACAGATCACAAAATCTGCATTCAAGATAAGAATAAACACATAAAGATTTGAGTAAAGAACACAACAATCATCAACATATATTCACTAGGTGGAGAACTTTACAGTTATCTGAACATGTCCAATTCTCTTTCTTCTTCTACTTTCCTTCCAAAAACTCTCCCCCCCTGCACTAAAACATACAAAGACTGCATATTTAACAGAGTTGCAGAGGTTCTCTTCCATCTGGGACTCTGACCTAACTCTAGATAATTGATTGCAGAACAAACTATTAATTTAACCGAAACATTGCATGGAGTACAACATGTATACTCCACACTGGAATTAATCAAAAAGAGTGGTTCTTATCACACACAAAAGACCACTCATTTATTTAATCTAAAATAATTCTGGAATCGATTAACTAAAAATTACTATTGTGTATGAGACTTAACTAATGAATGCACTGGATGAACTGTGATTGGCAGGAACACTAAGAGTGTCAGAACAAAGTTATTCATCAAGCCCTGGCATGCTTGCGAGTTGTTTGATGATTTTGGAGGGTAACTGGCTGTATGGGAAGATCTTCTGCTGCTTTACTGAATTTCTAGAGTGATTTGTAACTAAGCCTGAGACATAACCCTCTGTCTGCAAAACAACTATCAGTGGTTAAGTGCACTTTGTTTCAACTCGTCAGCTGCCATCTGTATTTTCAAAAATTTTTGTTGGAAAGGTCGTCGACCCAACGATTGTGAAGGGAGATGTGGAGTCAAGCGTCCAATGGGAGATGATACAAGTGGATGTGGACTACGTGGATGTAGATGACAAGGAGAGAGGAACCAGTAATATGAGTGGCAGTGACGTGGGATGACATGCGGGAGGGGGATGATAGTTAACATGTGATGAGAGGAGGGTTTGGATACACGGGAGTATGAGTGGAGGACAAATAGTGGGTGGCGAGAGGGGTTGTATCAGGAGGTAGTCTGGCAGGATTCTGGAGGGGGGG
>ML788798.1:505866-532458 GCA_009831015.1 Picea engelmannii
GGGGAGAATCAATTGTTACTATGCTTAAACAATTTTATGCCTATTGAAATATTATTAATCTTCTCCAAGTGATCATCGAGATTATGTAAGACATGAACAATAGAAATAATAGACATCAATCAAACAAAAACATAGACAAATATTCATGAGGAAACCCATAAAGGGAGAAAACCTCTTCTTCTTAGAATGATAGGCAGTCTTTTATGTTCTATACATCATCAATCTTTGAGCACCAACTCAAAATGAGGCTACAACCTCTTCTTTAACAAGCTACAACTTGTTGAGAACATCGACTCTTTGGTTTCTCTAGCACCCACTAGAAGGCAACACCAACTCCCTAAATTTTCTAGCACTAATTGGATGGAAGCACCAACTTCCAGTCACACATGCACCAACCTGTATAACAGAGAACAATGGTTCTCCCTTGCACCACCCTAACACCCTGGTTTTTCTGGCTGCAACCAGATGGAAGCTACAACTCCCTGTGTTCAAGCACCCACTTGAAACTCTGAGGACAACAATCCTCCCCAGAACCACCCTACCACCCTGATTATAAATCTTTACTTGAATAAGACCTTACAACAATACAAAGATTTCAATGCTTACCACTTCTTCTCTGTTTTGCAATTATGTTCTGCTTCTATCTGTTCATGCTTGGCTCCACTTGTTGTCTGTATCCATATTCCCTTCCTCTATTCTTCTCATGCTCTTAGGTTCTCATACACTCTTCTGTTTTCACCATTTTTTCTCTATCCAGCTTATGTTCTTCATCTCTGCATCTTTTTGGCTCTGTTTCTGCTATCTTCTTGATCACATAGAGTTCAACTTCTTTTACCAAGAAAAAAAAATCTCTCTCTGTCATGACATTTTTCTTTTATTCCTTCTCTCATTATATGTTACACTCTACATCTCCAATGCTCAAGTAGACAATCTAAAAAACGCTCAAGCATCATGATTCCAACGCTCAGGAATAATGATTCAATCACTCAGGAACAATGATTCAGTTAATGTAACTGAATCGTAACTGATCAAGAAATCATGAAGGGAAACAACAACCCTTCGATCAGATTTTGTTTGATCAACATCGTTGGATTATGCACATAGAGGCCCTTATGAATTTTCAATGCATAACCTCCAATGTGGAGCCTAGCAGTGCTAGCTCCTTCCCCTATCTTCCGTTGATGTGACCTTGGGTGATGATATCATGTGACCATGCAAATGCAGGTGTGGCCAAAGGTGGTTTGAGATCAAACTGTGTTTCGCCCCGCAATTTACCTCAAGCCTCCACATGTCCTTTTTCCAAAACCGTGGTTTCAATTGCGGCCTGCCCTTAACTTTTTAAAGTTCGCACACCTTCAATCCCCACAATGCGACAGGACCATCGATCTCACAATATTGATGGTGCTCCTGAATGGACAGTTCAAATCTATCCTCTAAAGTCTGCGGATCATATCTAGCCTTCCTAAATCAACGGTTGTGATTTACTTCATGATCCGGGCTCCGGGAGTTTCAAATCTCAAACCCTGCTTTTCTCTGTACGCTAATCTTCTAGAGTCAATGATCTGCGAACACCTTTCCTTCTCAATTGATGGATCTGCCTCTACTTCGGGAATTTGACCTTTCAACCTGATCAACTGTCCTGCGGCCCCTTTCTCGATCAACAGCCGAGATTTCCATCGGGTCTCTGGACTTCTGAAATCTCAAGTCTCAAACTTTACTTCCCCTCGAAGTATGTAGATTACTGCCACGTGTCGTCTTGGATCGGACGGTTGAGGCTTACTTCAGGTCTTTACCCAGAGTCCACAGGATTACGCCACGTCTTTTCTGGATCAGACGACCCAGATTTACTTCGAACGATATGACACTTGATATATTCTTCGGACGATCTAACGACTGAGATCTACTTCGGATGATCCGACGCTCGAGAATTTATTTCGGCTTTCCGGGTCTCCAGGCTTCGGGAATTTCAAACCTCAAATTGATGCTCTGGATCAGATGGCCCAGATTCACTTTGGATGATCTGACGCTTGAGATCTTCTTCGGATGATCTAATGACTGAGATCTACTTCGGATGATTCGACGGTCGAGAATGTATTTCGACTCTCTCGCTCTCCGGGTTTTGGGTATTTTAAATCTCAACTGTAAATTATTGAAGTGATTTCTCCGAAGGGTAACCTCCTCGTAACTTTATACTCGAAACAAATGATGTTTGTTTGATCAGGATCTTAGATCAATGACTTGATCTATCTGCGATGCAGCTTTGCCTTGGATTAAATCGAATGGCTCTCCATATTTTCTTATCCTATCCTTCCACTTAATTCGATTTGACGGCTGACAGAGATTCGGATAATCGAATTCCCAAACCTTGAGCCTCGTTTATCCTATCCTTCACTTAACTTGATCTGACGACTGTCAGATATTCGGGTGATCGAAATCTCAATCATTTTGGTTTGTCCTATGGAGATGTTGATCCTGATCATGTTTATGTACTGCTCTTTTCCTTCTGAGCTTTGATCTCTGCATACTGTTCGCTTCTCCTCCCGAGCTTATGCTTTTCCTGTTTTCCATTGTCGTTGTTGTTCTTGCCATCAATGACAAGCACACTCTTCCTGTAAACATGCCAACAACCACTTGGTGTTGCAGGAGAGACCCAATAGGCATATGTGTAGAGATATGTTGGTCCGCATGTTCATTCCTCTTTGGAGTTCTAGGTTCATGGTGGTCAGCTACATATAAGTTCATTTGATAGAGAGGATGTTATGTTCTTGTGTTTTAGTCTCTCAACAATGTCATATCATAGCTTTGATGGGAAGTGCATTAATTTCTCTACGTTGTATTATGTAAATAGTTTACTGTAGAGGCCTCGATTAATTAGGTGGTCGAATATTTTGTTAAAACATTTTTGTCATGCATTGGATCACCGTCGCATTGTTTTACATGGGACAAGATTATTCCCATTCACATTAGATATATTTATGCTATTTTTTGAGAGGGTTCATTCCACTCGGCCAATAGTACCCTGATTTCCCTCTAGACCTATGTTTGATGTGCATGTGGGGGAAGTTAATTCCCAAGAGGGGCTTGTTGCGTATGTGTTATATTCTTTGCATGTGTGTGTGTGGGTGTGTCAAATTCAACAACTGCATGGTTTTTGCTATTTTTAATGGATTTTTCTATTTTTAGCGGTTTTCTAAATTAATCCCAGATTAAGGGATTAGGATTTTGGTATCTACGAAATACCTAAAAACATTTTATATATTGTATGGTGAATGGTGAAATTCAATATAATGAATATAAGAAAGGTTTTCCTGGTTGAGGGTTTCTAGTATAAAATCTTTGTGTACTTCGTGTATGAGCCATTGATTAAATTATGCTTTTTCTTAAGAATCTATATGCATTGCTTTACTTCACAGGTTTAAAACTTACATGTGGTATCAGAGCTCGTTTTTGGCTTCAGAGGGATGCCTTTGTTGTTGAGGTTTTGGCTCGGTATTGATAGATCAATTTTATCTTGGGTCTGTGATAAACCTGGGTTTAGTGGGAGCTTTTGCAGTGGTGATTTGAGTGCAGAAAGAGGAATGGAAATCTCTTCTAGAATCGAGATAGAGAAGTTCAACGGTAAAAAAATTGAGCTATGGAAGCTGAAGATGGAGGACCTTCTTGTATACAAAGAAGAATGGATCGTTGTGGATCTTGGTACACCGTCTACTAGCACACAGGCTACTGGTACAAAACCTACTAGTACACAAATTACTAGTACACCACCTACTGGTATGTCGAAGGAAGATTGGGAGAAGTTGCACAGAAGAGAAAGGAGTACTATTCGACTCTCCCTGGTATATTCAATGTTGTTGAATGTCTCAGGAGAATCTACAACCAAGGAAATATGGGATAAATTGGGGAATTTGTATCAACCAAATTCCCTGGTAAACAAGTTGTTTCTTCGAAAGAAGTTGTATCATCTTAGGATGGAAGATGGAGATTCTGTGACAAAAAATCTAAATGCCTTTAATACTCTGGTAAGTCAACTTGTCTCTATTAATATTACGATTGCAGAAGAAGATAAGTGTATTACTTTGTTATGTTCTTTTCCAGACTCTTGGGATAATCTGGTTGTAGCAATTGGTAGTACCACTCAATCTACATTGAAGTATGAGGATGTAGTTGCATCCTTGGTATCTGAAGAGATGAAGCAGAAAAGCATGGATGGTCATAGCACAGATTATTTATTTGTAAGAGGTCGTACCCAAGACAGGAATCCTGGTAAGTCTTCGGGGGGGAGATCTAAATCTGTAGGTAGATCTAAGTCTCCAGGAAAATATTTGAGGAAATGCTGGAAGTGTGGTAAAACAGGGCATTATAAGAAAGATTGTAAGTCTAAGAAGGTTGAAAAACCAAAGGGATCTGATAGTACCTCTTCCATAGAGAAGAAAACCTCCACTGAAGAAGGAGGTGATGTTTACCTAGCATCTACAGGTACACATGTAGACCATGATGTATGGTTGATCGAATCAAGTGCGTCATACCACATGACTCCTCACAGGGAGTGGTTCTCTGAATATGAAAAATATGATGGTGGTGGTGTATTCCTAGGGGATGACTCGACAAAAAAAATCATGGGACGTGGAAGGGTTAAGTTTCTGCTAAAAGATGGAAGGATTAGAACACTCCCTGGGGTTCTTCACATTCCAAAACTAGACAAGAGCCTAATATCTGTAAGCAAGTTGGATGATGCAGGAGTGAATACTATATTTGGAAAGAACACTTGCAATATGGTACGAGGAGCAATGGTGTTGATGAGGGGAGTTCGGTGTGGAACTCTGTACAAGTTGTTGGGAAGAACTTATACTAATGGGTGCAACAGATCTATTATCCCCAATAAGAGAAATGAAGGAGACAAGATCAATATTGTCCCAGAAAAGAAGACCATGCTGTGGCATCAAAGACTGGGGCATATTGGAGAAAAGGACCTTCGAACACTACACGGTAAAGGTATGGTTGAAGGTATGGCTAATTGCACTCTGGATTTTGATTTCTGTGAACATTGCATATATGGTAAACATAATCGAGTAATATTCCCATCTGGTGCTACAAGAGAAAATGGAATCTTATATTTGATACGCAGTGATGTGTTTGGACCTGTGCCTGTTCCATCACTAGGTAAGTCTGTGTATTATGTTTCATTCATAGATGATTTCTCAAGGAACACATGGATTTATTTTCTTAGAAAGAAATCTGAGGTATTTGATAAATTTAAAGAGTTTAAGGCTCTGGTAGAAAATCAGACAGAGAAGAAAATAAAGGTATTGAGAACAGATAATGGTGGAGAATTCCGCAGAAATGAATTCGAAGAATTCTGTAAGAAGTGTGGTATAGCAAGGCAAAAAACTACTCCATACACTCCTCAACAGAATGGATTTGCAGAAAGGATGAACAAGACACTGATAGAAAAAGCAAGGAGCATGCTCAACAATGTTGAGTTAGGACAGGAATTCTGGGTAGAGGCAGTGGGTACAACATGTTACCTGGTCAATCGATCACCCTCATCAACTTTGGATGATAAAACTCCACACAAGGTATGGACTGGAAAGAAACCCTCTCTTCAACATCTTAGAGTGTTTGGTTGTGATGCTTATGTACATGTTCCAAAGGAAAATAAGATTAAGCTGAATAAAAAGGATGAAAAGTGTATCTTTATTGGTTATAAAGATGGTGTGAAAGGTTATAGTCTTTGGAATGCAGAAACCAAGAACATTGTTTACAATCGAGATGTTGTTTTCAGAGAGGTAAAAGATGTTTCCAAACAGGAATTCCTACCAAGGCCAGAAGAACCTGAGAAAATAGGGCTAGAGTTGGATGATACAAAATCTGAATCATCTGAAGAAGATGAAGCAGCAGCAGAGGAAGAAGAAACTCATACCCCAGTATTGAGGAGATTAGTGAGAGAAAGAAGGAAACCAAAAAGGTATAGTCCACCTGATTTTCGTTCCAATTTTGCTTTATCTATTACTGACGATGATCCCAAAACTTTCAGGGAAGCAGTGAATTCAGAGGATAGTAAACTATGGAAGAAGGCCATGGTTGACGAAATGGATGCCTTGGATAAGAATGAGGCATGGGATATAGTTGAGTTGCTAGCTGGAAGAAAATATGTTGGTATCAAATGGTTGTTTAAGAAGAATTTTAATGTAGAAGGAAAAGTGGAGAAATACAAAGCTCGACTAGTAGCAAAAGGTTATTCCCAGGTAGAGGGAATTGTCTTTGTTGATATTTTTTCTCCTGTTTCTAAGTTAACTTCTATTAGATTTATTTTATCTATTTTTGTTGCTTTTGATCTTGAAGTAGAACAGATGGATGTGAAGACAACATTCCTACATGGGGATCTAAAAGAAGAAATCTACATGAAGCAGCCATAAGGTTTTGTAGTGAAGGGAAGGAAAGAGCTGGTCTGTAAGCTAAATAAGTCACTATATGGTCTGAAGCAATCACCAAGGATGTGGTACCAAAAGTTTGATACATACATCCTTGAATTGGGATTTGTGAGAAGCATGGATGATCACTGTGTATATTTCAAGCAAGTTGGTAATCACTTCATTTCTATAGTGTTGTATGTTGATGACATGTTGTTGGTAGGAAATAACATGGATGTTATCAAGGAGGTGAAATCACAACTATCCTCCAAATTTTACATGAAGGATCTCGGTGCTGCTAACTTCATTATGGGAATGGAGATTAAAAGAGATCGTGCAAACAAGAAACTCTGGTTGGATCAGAGAAAATATGTTGAGACGATATTACAAAGGTTTAATATGCATGGAAGTAAACCGATCAAGGTTCCTATTCCTATAGGTGTAAAGTTATCTGCAGATCAGTGTCCCAAGACACATGAAGAAGAAGAGGACATGTCCCATGTTCCGTATGCCAGTCTAGTTGGCAGTTTGAGGTATGCAATGGTTTGTACTAGACCAGACATTGCACATGTAGTGGGATTTTTGAGCAGGTATATGTCAAAACCAGGGAAGGAGCATTGGACAACAGTAAAGAGGTTATTCAGGTATCTTCGTGGCACTACTAGTTATGGATTGTGCTACCAAGGAAGACCAGGATTGGACAAAGTGGTGGACATACATGGCTTTGTTGATGCAGATTGGGCTGGAGATCTAGATCACACAAAATCTAAAAGTGGTTATGTGTTTAACCTGTTTCTAGGAGCAATTAGTTGGATGAGCAAAAGACAGGCTGTAATGGCACTCTCAACTATAGAAGCTGAATATGTGGCAACCACTCATGCAAGAAAGGAAGAAGTATGGTTACAAAGATTGTGTTCATGTATTGGGTTTGTACAACAAACAGTGAGATAAGATTGTGACAGTCAAAGTGAAATCTTCCTGGCAAAGAACCCATCTTATCATTCAAAGACAAAGCATATTGATGTTCAGTATCACTTTGTGAGAGACAAGGTTGAGGAAAAGAAGGTGTTGCTGGAAAAGGTTGACACTTTGAAGAACGTTGCAGATTCATTGACAAAGTCTATGAGCATATAAAATTTCTTCTGGTGTAGAGTAACAATGGGCATTTCTACCTTGGATTGTTGACTATATAATCCCCTGGAACCCTGGATGAAAAGAAAACAACAAGTGGGAGAATGTTGGGTATGTGTTATATTCTTTGCATGTGTGTGTGTGGGCACGTCATATTCGAAAACTACATCTGATGATCCCTCTAGTAGTTCTCTATGTGTAGTGTGCACCGAGTGCTTCTTCCCTCCCCTGGTTATGCGCAGTGTTCGGGGCAACGCCCTGATTTTTTTTTTTTGGGCGGTTTTTGCTATTTTTAGCGGTTTTCTAAATTAATCCCAGATTAAGGGATTAGGGCTTTGGTATCTATGGAATACCTAAAAAAATTGTATATATTGTATGGTGAATGGTGAAATTAGATATAATGAATATAAGAAAGGTTTTCCTGGTTGAGGGTTTCTGGTATAAAATCTCCATGTACTCTGTGTATGAGACATTGATTAAATTTTGTTTTTTCTTAATAATCCATATGCATTTCTTTACTTCACAGGTTTAAAACTTACAGGGCCAATGTGGGTTTCTCATTTCTCTAGTCAGTAGGGATGTATGTGATTTATTGGCTAGTGAGGACAATCCTATCCTCAATATTGTAGATTTGTCGTATGCAGGGATGGATTAGAGAGGATGTTTAAACATATGATTTATAGCAACCGAGCTAGTACATGAGAGAGGTGATATTATCGTTGTGTTTTTATAAATTTGTTTGTATATTTTTCTATCTTATTTATTCCTAGACCTTATTCCTTCATAAAAAACCCTTTAACCTCCAAGAAAACTCCTCTTGCATATATTTAGACCCAAACAATATTCTCCATCTTCTCTTGTGCACCTTGGATCTCTTTTGGGAACCTTAGACTTGATTATCTTCCTTGGATTCTCTTCAAATGTGCACATATATCATGTACTTATAGTTTTTATTTTCTCACTATTAGGGTTGACCTGTAAAAATTGGTCGGGCTGACTTGAAATTTCTAGTTAGGCTGTCTGATAGAAAAATTCATTTCTCCTCAATATCAAGGAGTTAGAGGGAGTGACATATACCATTGGAAAGGTCTTAGAATAAAATTTTCAACCATATATCCTATGCATCCATTTGAGCTAGGTATTAAGAGTAAAAATTATTTCAAATATAGGGTATCCAAACTAAGCATAAAAAATACAAAAAAAACATTTCCAACAATCTCCATCTTGCAATATTTATCTTGGACATCTGTAGTATCCCCCTATATTTGAAATCAATGAAAACAATATTTCCAACATTGTAAACCTCTCTCATCATCATATAGTTATAATGCACACGAGAGTCAAAGGACCGAAGGTATTTCTTCTCATTTGCACCCTATGGGAAAGGGATGACTATTTAATAGGTTGTTCTTCATGTTGATAAAGAACATTTGAAATTATTATATTGTGTTTGGTGGTTATTTGGTGAACTATATAATTGTGTTTCTCATTTATAGTTGTTTTTCATGTGTTTAATTTACTATAGTTAGGGTTTCAAAGTTAAAAAAATATTGGCATGTGAAAAATGCCAACAAATTGCACCAATTGGGAAGATGATCTATGGTCTTTCCACCAATGATAGTGTCAGGATAGGTATGCAATAAATATAACTCCACACTTGATGTGCTTTTCATTAATATAACATGTGCATAAATAAAAAAACAAATAATTGTTGGTCTTCCATAATTGACGACATTGCATATCACCTATAACTCTTCATATTTACATTATAATTACAATAAAAAAATCCAAAGGATTACATGTCTAACATCCCCCCCTTAATCTGAAGGGGTTTGTGTGATTCCAAGAATCATTTTGAACTTTTCAAAATTTTATCTTCCAATAACTTTGGTGAAGATGCCCACAATTTTCTCATTTGTGGAACAATGTCTCAAGTGAATAGTCGTGGCCTCTACATGATATCAAATTAGGTTATACTTTGTGTTGATGTGCTTAGTTCAATCATGGAATCTAGTATTCTTGGTCAACTTAATTGCAAAAGTATTATTGACTAGAAGAGGGGTAGAATTCACTTGTTTCTCTTGCAAATATTCAAGTATTTTCTTGATCCACGCAATATCCTTCGTTGCTTCTACAACTGCCACACATTTTCCCTCTGTTGTGGAATTTGATGGAACTAATTGTTTACATGATCTCCAAGGGACAATTGCTGATACAAGAATCATGAGATAGCCTGAAGTTGATAATCCATTTTCCTTATCCCCAACAAATTATGAATCATAATATCCAATTAGGTTACCTTAGTCCAAAATATTGAGTTACTTTCAAGTATTTTAGAAATATTTTTGCATCAGACCAATTTCCTTCACAAGTATTTTGTATGAACTTATAAATAATCCTAACAACAAATGAAATATTTGGTCTGGTGGTAGTAATATAGATAAGAATTTCCATAAGCTACGTATAGTTGGTTGCATCCTCAAATTCATTCCCTTCTTTTGATGCGAGCTTCAAATTTTATTTCATTGGAGTAGATATAGGATTGCACTCATTCATGCCAAACTTTTTCAATGGTTCTCCAATGTACTTATTCTAGGAGATGAATATGAACCATGGATTTTGAATCACCTCTATTCCCAAATAATAGTGAATATGTCCCAAATCTATCATCTCGAAACCTTTATTTAGCTCTTTCATTATGCATGCAATGTAGATTGCATTGTTCCATGTTATCAATAGATCATCTACATATACTACAATATGTAAACCAATTTTTCCAACCTTCTTAACAAACAAAGTTTCAACATCAAGATTGAGATGCTTGAAATTCAATTTTAGAATATGTTCAATTAACGTTTCATACCATGATCGTGGTGCTTGCTTCAATCCATATAAGGATTTGATGAGCCTGCATATCTTATGTTATTATCCATTCACAACAAATCCTTATGGTTGAGACATGAAAACATTATGTTTCAAGTCTCCATTAAATAAATTTGTATTCACATTCATTTGATGAATTTTCTATCCATTTTGTGTTTCCATGGAAAATAGATTACTTATGGTAGCTCATTTTGTTGTGGGGGAAAGTGTATCCTCATAATCAACACCTTATTTCAATGTAAATCCTTTTTCCACAAGCCTTTCTTTGTGATTTTCAAGTGATTCATCTGATATGTACTTATTGTTAAATACCCACTTGAAGCTGATTGGTTTGGTTCCAAATGGAGGATCCACCAACTTCCATGTCCCATTCTTGTTGAGAGAGTCATATTCCTTTTGCATGGATTCTTTCCATTCATCATGAGAAGTGGATTCTTCAAAGGAAGTCGGTTCAAGGTTAGTAGATAAATTCATCTCACAATCATATGAAACATCCATGTAATCTACATCACCCGATTTTGAATTATATTCATAACCTCCATATTGTCTTAAGGACATTCTAGTTCTCAGCTTTCCAACCTCATCAAGATGAACACTTTTAAGTGTTTTTGTGAGCCATTTTGGTGGAACTTTCTGAGATGGTCTAGGTTTCTCAATTGATTGAGATGGTGTTGATTTCTCATCAAGCCTCAACTTTTCAATCCTCTCGATCACATCATCCAAATGAAATTCATGTTCTGATGAAGTGGTGGGGACTTATTCGTGTGTGGAAGATGGTGCTTCAAAAGGAGATTCCAGATATTGACCCAAGATAGGGATCCCCCCTTCAAGATGTGGAATCTCATCATCAAATTCATGATATGTATTTACACGAGTGAACTTGTCCAGATGATCGAATTTCCTCTTAATAGTTTCATCTTTATTGGAGGATTCAAGAAAGATCACATCTCTAGAAAGGATGAGTTTATTGTTTGTCTCATTGTAAAGATGATACCCCTTGGTGTTATTTGAGTATCCCAATAATATGCACTTATGAATCCTTGCATCAAGCTTGCTTCTTTTCTCCTTAGGAATCAAGCCATAACAGGTAGAACCAAAGACCTTGAGATGCCTTACCAAAGGAATGTGGCCATACCAAATTCCATATGAACTCTTTCTTTTAAGAGCATGAGATGGACACCTATTTTTGGCATAATCTGAACATAGAACTACATCATACCATAACATCAATTTAACATTCTTGAAAAACATCATGGAATAAAACATATTTAGAAGTGTCTTGTTCATTCGTTCAACCACACTGTTCTATTGGGGATTGTATGGAATTGTGGTTTGATGCTTGATCCCATGTTGGTGAAGGTAGATTTCAAGTTCATTAGATGTATATTCTCTTCCATTATCAGTGCAAAGAGAGCTAATACGAGAGTAATCTTCATTGTGAATCCATACATGAAAATTTTTAAAAAATTAAAAAAGTTTTGATTTATCTTTCAACAAGTAGACCCAACACACCATGGTGTAATCATCAATAAAAGTCATGATATATATTTTTCCATTTGCAGAAGAAAAGCTCATAGGGCCACACTAATCACAATGAATCAATTCAAGTTTTCTACATGTTGTGGAAGTAGAATAATGAAAGGGTTGTTTGATATGTTTTCCAAGGATACAAGCATCAAATTGCTTCAATTTCCTAGGAATAGTAGGCAAACTTGAAACACCATTATTTGTGAACAAATGAAGAATGTCATAATTAAAATGGCCAAATATACCATGCCACAAAATCTTATATGGAATTATATCTACATTGTGATGGGAGAAGTATGTATCATTTTGTGTATGGGAAGATGTCCCTTCAAGCTTCAACACTATTCCATCTTCCATTCCTGTCATGAAAAACATGTTGTTAGAATCCTTCCTTATTTCAATTTTGGCACCAAACATATGAATAGAGTGGCCTTGTTGTGTAATTTTCATAAGGGAAAGAAAGTTTCTTTGAAGCTTAAGAAGATAGAGTAAATTGTGCAAAACAAAATTTGGGAGTCCATGAAAGTTAATACCTATGGTGCCCATCCCCAAAGGTTCGAGACTTGATATATCTACAAAATATACTACACCATCTACATTCTCATCGAAGTCTTCAAAAAATTCTCTTCAAAATGTCATGTGAGAGGTTGCCCCTGTGTCAAGAAGCCATGCATATTCCCAAGTAGAAAATGAAGCATTAACAAATTCTTCGGTTACTCCTATATTGCAATGGGAAACTATGTAATGAGTAGGTGTTTTACCTTCCACTAGTTCTGAAGTTTTACCTCTGTCTTCTTTCTGATTTTGTCTTTCTTTGATCTTCTCCCATGGAACTCTACATTTGGTGGCTTCATGTGACCCATTCCTTTAGCAACATGTATATAGTGAAGATTATGTTTACATGTATGATGCCATCTCCCCCTTCCTCTGAGATTTTTTTGTCCTTTCATTTATGAATGGAATGAAGAAAAACATCTTCTTGAGTTTGGTCGATATAGGAAGAAGTTGTACTTGATTCAATTAGTGTTTGGAATACAAAATATGATCGAAAGATGAAAGGAAACTTACAAAGTACAAATCCAAGACATGCCCATTCACTGGTAGTGTCTCAATAAGGAGTCAATGTTAATGTACAACATGTTGAATTTATACAGTTGTTCACGGGTGGAAATGAAAATGAATATCATGTTGGAAACTGAATATAATGGAACAGGGAACAAGGGTAGTATATCACAACATAAAAAATCACCAACGAACCAATAATTCCACTCTTGTTACATATTGTGATGCTTTTTCCTTTGCAATGAAAACAAATTACCAATAAATATGTCAATCCTATTTTCTTAGGAAGAAATACAAGCCCATGTCTCATGGACATTTGTGGTTGTACAATTTTAGAGGCGACTACCTATACAAAAGAGAGTTGTCCCCATTGTTGGTTTCATGCACGGTGAGTAAATCATGAGACCAAGTCATGCAAGAAGGTGATCTGGTGATAGACGTTAGTGTGGGAGATATGGAGGGTTGAGGTGAAGGTCAAGAAGAGGGGGTTGGGATGGATAGAGTGTGTTATGTGAGCAATGGGATGTGAATTAGGGTTTTTCTCTCATGGGGAAGCCAATTAGGGTTTTGCGCTCACGGGGAATCCAATTAGGGTAAGAATTTGACTAGAATGAGAGAGGTGGGTTAAAACCCTAAATACAATAGTGGAGTCAGAGATTAGAAGAATACTTTAATGATGCAAATGAATTGGAATATGGATAGAGGAATGAAAAAGTACTGGAAGGGACAAAGACAAACATTTCTACTATGGAAATGAAATTCCCAGGGTAGAGATTCATGGAGTTAGACCACATTTCTGATACCACTATCAGACCAGGTATGGAAGAAATGTAACTCCACACTTGATGTGATTTTCATTAACATAATAGGTGCATACATACAAAACAAATGATTGTTGGTCTTCCATAACTAAAGATGCTTCCTATCACCAATGCCTCTTGATATTTAAATTATAATTACAATAATACAATCTCGAGGATTACATGTCTAATAGATAGGTTGTAGCAACATCATGGGGATGAGTTCATCGCAAAAACCTATATTCAAGGAATTTTTTTTTCTCTATTGGAATGGTCTAGAACATTTCCATTTATGGTTGAATGATGTCTTTGCTTTAACATAGAGATATATTTTTATGAATCAAATTGATTCATGTCCCTATACAAATATTCCATCACCCTTTTTATGTAGTCTATAAAGTACCTTTACTGTAGTTAACCACTCTTTCTCAAAACCACACAACGTGGAGTCAAGTGCTTAACATGTTACACTTCTCTAGACTCAATTATTCCCACGAACACACACAATGCCCCAATTGGAAATTCTACAAAATAAAATTCTCATAGAAATATCATTAGTAGTATTCCTCTTCATGCACAATCCTTATACTCAGCGTAAAAAACATTCTATTGCATATTTCTTCATCTTCACTCACATATATGTAATCTACTCCTTCCTTCTTCAATCAATGTCCTCTTTTCCTTCAACAACTGCTCTTCAATGTCTTGTTCTTTTCCAGGTGTCTCTATTTGCACTTTCATGACTCTCATCTTTGCGTCCTAGTGTTATTACCAACTTTGATACCACTTAATGTAACGAAAAATTTACCCCTCACAAACTAGAAAACAAAACAATCCATTACACTTCAAATCATAAAATAAAAGAACACCACAACTCCACACATGATAACAATCTATTACTAAAATCATAAAATAGAAGAAAACCATAACTCCACACATGACTATCTAACCACACTTGGTGCTTGTAAACCCTCCTAAAGAAAATAACACAAACATATCACACAATTATCTCTAGCAATAGTGAAATATATCATTTATATTTATCTCATAGAGATAATTCTAATATCATCATTCAAATTCATTATTGTTTGGAAAGTCACATGGAAAATTCACTACATACAATTAAGAAAACATAACAATTCCACTCYTCATGTCCTCAGTTCCTTGTATTAGATGTAATGTATCTTCATATCATTAATGATGCTCCTATATATAAAAAAAAAAAMCTATCAAATCTATGAAAGATACCTGCTCATAGAATGAATAGACTAATAATGTAGTGAGACATAAATAACATTTACACATCTATAATAAAATTAACAAACTTTGAAATTTATAGATTTATATTATAATTATGTTTTATTATAAGAATAATGATTATCATTTCATTATCAATCATTTACAAAATTAGTAATTCTCAACTTTGAAAAAGTGGCCACTCCCCTAATTAATTATGAGCCCTTAAATTTTGGTGTACATTCTCACCCTATGAAGATTTCTCTCCAAAATCGCTCTCGATTTCAAAATTTTATATAATGTGAGTGAAACATGAGGGCATATGAGGGATATGGGAACATTCTATAACGCATGCATATTTCATAACTGGTGTGTTTCTTACTTCATCACGTAATTAATGCTTATGTTGTAGAATAGTGGTGTCGATCATATTTAAACATAATATACAACACATTTATTTAATTTTTGGTTGATGAGTTTTTATAGGGGATTATAGCTAGTGCATTCATTTAACTTGTGGTTGATGAACTTCGATAAGGGATGACAACTAGCACACCCACTTAACATGTGGTTGATGAACTTTGATAGGAGATGATATTGAGAGACAAGAAGGACATTGCATAGAGCTTGTATCTATGGTAGGTTATCATCCATTCTCATGTGCCTATGCCCCTCGTCATTCAGTGCTTGACATTGACACCTTTACATTCTTTCTTGATGTAAGATAATCACCAAATGACAATGAAAAGGTCATGGCTACATGAGAATAAAAATCCACATTTACTTTCACAACGATCAATCTTCACCCTCACCATCTCATATGATGTCATACTGATACAACACACTGCAACAAATGATGTATAGGGACTAACCCTCACCCTGAAAAATTACGTAAATATTACAACCTTATGATATGAAGTACTACATTCCCTATACATAAACGTCGATTCTTTGGTTATGGATGTAACCAGTGATGCATGACAACTGAAGGAGGTCGCCACTACCCAACAAAGGAGGCTGCCACCATGAACGCAATGTGAACCTATAACAAGTAGAAGAAAGAGAATGATATGTGATACAATTGTTTGCTAAACCCTAACATCTATGCAATTCACCTTCCATTAATCACATTGAACATACATATATGTAATTAAAACCTTCCATTAAAGAGTGACAACAAAATTATTCTCAACATCTTAAATCCTAACCACACATATAAATAACCTTTCCTTTGAAACCCCATTTCCAATAAAAAAACATTATGTTTTGAAACCTAATACATTATATTTTGTGCATGCCTGCCTCTTTGAAAACCATGAACGTATATGGTGCAAGATATGTATTCTTCTACCTAGCTCATCACCTTTTTAATACAACCTCTTACAATCAACTATAAGGTTAAATAAAAAAATAATGTAAAAAAATTAACAAACAAAAATCATTATAAATTAATACAATTTGTTTTAAAAGAATAATATTAAAATATAAAGATTAAAATTTATTTATTGAAATTAATACAATTTGTTTAAAAAAAATAATATTAAAATATAAAGATTAAAATTTATTTATTGATTATTAGACAATGTGTTTAAAGTTGAAATAAATATATTTGCCTTTAAATTCATATACATATATTTAATAATATTATTTGATTAAAGAATAGCAAAAAAATATTTCCCTACAAATATATATATTGATTTGTTAGATTTATAAAGGATTTTCAGTAACATATATTATTAAGTTTTTTAGCCACACATATACATATCGATGATTAGTTTTATAAGGGATTTTCAATAATATATATATTATTAATTTTTATTTAGCAACAATTATCATAAGTTGTTTTTAGTTTTGACTTTCCCATATTGACTAAATTAGAAAAGGCTAGTAAGACATGATTACAAATTTGAACAATACTTTGAATGTACAAAAAGATATTTTTTGTTAAATTTATAAAGAATTTTCAATATATATATTACTAGAACGTGGAAAGGGTTCTATTTAGAACAATGGACTCCAACACAGAGCACGACAGAAATTACCCCATGTGCATAGAAGGTATGGTATGATTTGAGTGAGTTCTGGATAATGACAGGTGAATATTAAACGTTCGTTTAGATATAAAATGTGTGCAGAGTGTTTTTTAATGATATAAACGTGACCTGTATATATCTTAATCTTCCTTAATCATTTGAACGTGGCAATTATGTAATTTTACAGTAAATTTATAATGTGATTAGGTAAATGTAAAAAAATAAACATGTTAACGGATGCCTTCATAAATGCAAGGAAGTTATGAACAATAAATCTAAAGCATTGGAGGATGACTAAGAATATGCTAGCATCTTCAATGCTTAGCCATCAGATTAAAATTTAAGATTAAAAGATCATTAATTGTGCCAATTGTCAATAAGTGTACACCTTTATGCTTAATTCATTTTTATTTAACAACTATCATAATCATAAGTTGTTTTTAGTTTTGACTGTCCCATATTAACTAAATTAGAAAAGCTAATAAGACATGATTACAAATTTTAACAATATTTTGAATGTAGAAAAAACATTTAAAAATGATATATTTTCTTTTTAATATCAGTTACTGCCTTTGTTGATTTTTATTATTTATTTTTCTTTCAAATTAATGTTTCCACTTTTGAGTGTATACTTTTTCCAAATTACTTTTTTATTTGGAAAATTTTATTTTTTTTATTTGGAAAATTCTGTTTTACAAGCTTTTTCAATTTTGAACAATACGTTGAATCTAGAAAAAGAACTTTTAAAAATGATATATATATATATATATATATATATATATATATATATATAAGTTATTGCTTTTGTTGTTTTTTCTATTTTCTCTTCAGAATTAATGTTTCAGTTTTTAAATATATATTTTTCAAATTATTTTTTTATTTGAAAAATTCTGTATTACCAACTTTTTCAAAATTTTGAAGTTTTTTCTATTTTTTCTTCATTTTTATTTTTAAATATATATTTTTCAAATTATTTTTTATTTGGAAAATTCTGTTTTATCAGCTTTTTCAAAATTTTGAATGTAGATAAAAACATTTAAAAATGATATATTTTCCTTTTTATATCAGCTACTGTCTTTATTGATTTTTTCTGTTTTTGTTTCTTCCAAACTAATGTTTCCGCTTTTGAGTATATATTTTTTTTCCGAATTACGTTTTTATTTGGTAAAATCTGTTTTACTAGCTTTTTCAATTTTTTGTTTTTTCTGCTTTTAACTTTCCGCAAATCATGAACAACATTATTACTCATAAACCCTAGCTCTTGGTTTTGCGTCGAAAAGGTTTTCTCCATGTTTCTTAGAGATCTTGTCACCCTACTTTCTAAGTTTCTTCAAATCAAACGCCGCACTTTAAGTGTCCACACCACACCAATCATAAAACTATGACACAAAGTGCCCATTGTTTTCACAGCCTACATCTATACTTCTGTTTTATTAACGCCGAAGTGGTAACTGTGAGCAAATTATAAATATGGCGTGCAGAATCTCTGAAAACCTCAGTCTGTCGGCATTAATATACATTGCTAGCATACTTCTCTATACAGGTTTTTCCACACAAGATCAATTAAGCGTCAACTCTGGCCGGAGGCGAGCGGAAGAACGTCTTAAAAAAACTTTGGATATTGATGCTGCTGCAGTCTTTAGCGTGGATAGCTATGGAGCCAAAGGAGACGGTGCCTCTGACGACAGCCAGGTAAAGCATTCATATTTACTGATACTTAATCCGTTGTTACTTATTCTTAAGCTGTTTCTTATGTTTAATAGTTGTAGCTAAATGAATAGATAGGTTAGGTAAATGTGTTCAGATTGTAATTGCAAAGGAGAAAAAAAACTCTATTGGTTTCGTGTTAACTTTTAAGCATTCACAGACTTGAATTATAGCTCTCTGCAACCTTGATTCGAAGCTTTTCATATCATATACTGACAAAATCAGTTAACAAAATATTAATCGTAATTATATTGATCAGTCCTTCCTGGCAGCCTGGAATGCAGCATGCGCGAGCAGCTCGAGTTCTGTTTTTCTGGTTCCACGAGGAAAAAATTACCTCGTTAAACCCATCAGCTTGAATGGTCCTTGCAGGACTGGTAATTTGATTGCCCAGGTAGTAGGCGAGGTTTTCTCATTCTGCAACACATATATTCATATGTGCATACATAAGCAATTTTTTACGAATTAATCATCATGCTTTCTCATATAATATCAGTGAATATGTTACAGATGTCAGGAACAATAGTTGCCCCAGCTGACCCGGCTGCTTGGAATCCTCAAGACCTATCGGCGTGGCTTAAATTCTCCAACGTTCAAGGATTAACTATCGAGGGCGGAGGCATTATCGACGGGTCAGGCCAGAAATGGTGGGATTGCAAGAGGAACAAGGACAAGGTAAGATCTATTATACATTTAAAAAAGGTTTACAGAGTGGGCATCTAATTTACCATCTATTAAATTTGTTAAAATGAGACAAACTCTAATATTAATGGGCATCTAATTTACCATCTATTAAATTTGTTAAAATGATATAAACCCTAATATTAATGTAACCCTAACTCTAATATAATAAATGTAACCCTAACTCTAATATAATTTTAGGTTATAAATTTAAATGAGTTAATCAGTATTAATTATTTTCAAAATCTATTAAATTTATTTATAGTTATCTAACCAAATAAAAATGTAAAAAACCTAAATTTCGCTGTCTAATGAATCTATACTGATTCGTTTTATCTACCATAATATAAATGCCTTTTGGAACATATCTTTTGAACTTTTATATATTTCGATAAAAGTAGTTTTATTATTGACATCCATTTTATTTTTGTGTCACAGAGCTGTCAAACTGGCCCATCTGTAAGCTCGCGAAAACTTGCCTTCTATGATATCGTGAATTAATTATAAAAGTAAAGATAATGTTTTAATTTCATAGTTTTTTTTTGGCTCAGCTTACCTTAACTTGAATACAGGCATTTGTCCTCGATTCTAGCGCAAATGTAAATGTGAGGGATTTGACGTTCCAGAACAGTCAACAGGTTCATGTTGAAATAGCTTTTTCAACAAATGTTAAAGTCGAAAACTTGCAAATTGTTGCACCTGGAGACAGTCCGAATACCGATGGAATTCACATCACTGGCTCTCAACATGTAGTGATTCAAAATTGCACAATCGGAACAGGTTGCTATAATGGATCATATGCATCTTCCTTTTTCTCCTTTGTACTATAATTGACTGTTACCCAGAAAAAACAATACTGTAATAATAAAAAAACTTATCAAACTCTACAGGAGATGATTGTGTCTCTATAGTTTCACAAAGCTCAGATATTCAAATCAACAAGCTAATTTGTGGGCCTGGACACGGAATAAGGTAACGATGTGTTCCAGCTTAAGATCTAAATTATATCCTACGTAGGAAGCAACTGCTAATGATTTTTTTGTATGCACAGTATCGGAAGCCTTGGCGGGAATAATGCAAGAGCTACCGTTTCGGACGTGGTTGTGAATGGAGCTGCTCTGACTGGCACTAAAAATGGACTACGTATTAAAACATGGCAGGTAATTGGGATCTAAAGTCCTAAATCATGATCACAATGCCTCTAATTTTTTATTATCAGATGATAAATTATGCATCTGACACTAGGCATCCTGTGGAAGAACTCTCAACCTGTTATATTGTTGATACAGGGGGGTTCTGGATATGCCAAAGGAATTACTTTCCAACATGTGACGATGACTAATGTCTCAAATCCTATAATTATTGATCAATATTACTGTATCAGTTCAACGCCATGCCATAATCAGGTAAGTACAGTATTTCAATTCTTTAATTATATGTTCGATCCTCATTCTGTTCAAACAAGTCAAAATTCGATAGCAAGTTTGCTTCTGAGCATTGAAGCTCCTCGTTTGTTGTTTCGGTGAATATAGACTTCAGCTGTTCAGGTTAGCAACGTGATATACAGAGACATTACGGGCACTTCGGCATTGCAAGATGCAATAAAACTTGCGTGTAGCGGGACTGTTCCATGTACAGAAATTGTGATGGAGGATATAAACCTTCAGTTGAATAACGGAGACGCAGCCACTTCTTTCGTGGCTAACGCTCACGGTTCTTGCCAGGGCCAAGTCATTCCTCCTGTTACTTTCTCATGACCGTCCTTGTGAGCTTCAAATTGATTTATCACTGCAAATCTTCCCTTCTGTTACTTTCTAAAACCCTCCTCGTAGACTTCTACTTGTTCCTGGAAACAATTCCGAATAAAAAAGAAATATCAAATTTGTTTTTCATTCGTTTTGGCGGTTGCTCTACACCGCGGTGACACCTCTTTTTCTGGAAATCCCGTTTTAGACGGCGCTTCTTAAATTGTGTTTGTCGTGGATGGTTGAAATTTGAAGAATAAAATCAGTTGCTAAAATAACTGTAACCGTGCACGTTGAGATTCAGAGTGCATTGTAGTTACGCCAGCCCTAGGGTTCAATCTTGATGCGTCAAATATTTAATATTTAATATAGTTGTTTTTTTAATGTTTTATGAAATGATTTTTTTGAATCATTTAAATTATATAGAAATAATTACTCAAATCTGTAAATCTAATAATTTTTCATGAGATTTGGAATATATATCCTCAAAAAAAATCATTAAAAAACAATAAATTTATAGAACATTTAGACTACTATAAAATATGGCTTACTAAATAGCTAATACTATTATTGATAACTATTTAAGGATATTATGGTATTCTCTTTCTCATCCATATCTAAATGGGCTGTAGTTATGAAATTCATCCATTTTGGCTGAAAGGAGTCTATGGTTTAATGATTGTATGTAGATGTGGAATTTTGATGATTTAAAAACTATTTAACATAATTTTATAACCATGACTATAGGAATGGTTTATTATATATTTAATATAAATTTATAGTCATGATTATGATGATGATGATGGTTAACCTCCACTAAGATCGAATTGGTATATTGAACCTTAAGAATGGTTTATTATATATTTAATATAAATTTATAGTCATGATTATGATGATGATGATGATGGTTAACCTCCACTAAGATCAAATTGGTATATTGGACCTTAAGAGGGTAAGTGATTACTTGCGATTCTTTAGAATTTTGTTTATGTGCTCGAAAAACATTAAGAAAAGCTTTCCAAGATCACCATACTTTTGTTGAGTTAAGAGATTAGGAAGGTTGGTAGTGTGACAAATATTTTGAAAATGAGATCTAATATTGGTATAGACTGGACAATCTAAGAGAGTGATTTTCATCTTCAACCTTCTTAGTGTCACAAATGTGACACACTCTTTCATCCCATGGCGTTTTAGGAATTGACCAACGCCCAATTTCACTATGGAGCTTGTGAGAATTTGTTTTTATCTTAGCAATGCTTATTTTTTTCTTTACACTTCGAAAAACAAATAGATAATTTTGATCTTCTAGATTAGGGTTGATACATTCTTATAATACTTTAATTTTCTTTTTTCCTCTAACTCTTTATCACACCACATTTTCTCCTTAACTTTTGATTTGACGATTTTTTTAATAGTATCTTTATTCTGCAAAATGGTGTCTTCCAGGATTCCCCAATAGTTGAGCCAAGACCGGGCATCTTTATGCCATCCTTGCTTGAGTCAATGGTGGTTACGACTCAATTTTGAAGCAATTTTAGGAAGATTATATCTTCCATATTGTTTAACTTGTTCTTATACATTAGGCATCTAGTCATAGCCATTCTCTCAATGGGGGAGAGGCTTGTTTCTAAGAGGAGGATGGGATAGGGCGTATTTCCTTTAATTTGAGATTATAGGTTATAAAATTCTTTTGTATTTGCTCTATATTTCTCCAGGATTCACGAGAGATACTATAGCCTCAGTCTTCACATCCATAAAGAATAACAGGTGTAACGAGAGTCTCAAATAGGAGTTTCTTCTTATCTCAACTCCAAAGATCAACTGATTTACAATTGTTTTCAAGTTCATAATAAGTTTTCCATCTCCCGATAATCACTTTCTCAATGCTATAATTCCAATTGAGCTTGTGGTGAATATCAATTCCAATATATTTGTATGAAGTCACTTCCTTCAATTTGTTGTTTTCATATACGAAGGTATCATAACTGATCTTATTGGATTTAATAATCATGACCTTAGTCTTATTAGTGTTAACAGTCATACCCATATTGTAGCAAAAATCCTTGAGGATTCTTAGTTGGTTTTCAAGATCATGGGGACTCATTACCATAAGAACGATATCATTGGATTAAAGAAGAAGATTTATGACTATACCAGTGAGAGTAGGGCCGACACAACCTTCTTTTTCCAAGAAATCTTCTAACTTGTGAATGTATATACCAAAAAGGTAGGGGACAAGGGACAACCTTGTTTGACTCCAATATTGTAGTTACTCTATTTTGATGAGACCTCAATGTTTTTAAAATTAGAAATAACGTTCTCATACATCCTTATTGCAACAACCCTCAACTCGAGAGACATATTTATCTCTTCCAACCTATTCCAAATGTTTTTCCTAGGAACCATGTCAAAAGCTTTTCTAAAGTCAACAAAACAACAAGAAGGATTGGTTTTAGTATTGTGGAACTCCTCTGCAATGATCCTAAAGGTAAAAATATGGTCCACAATTGAATGGTATCCCATAAACCAGTCCTGTCCTTTAGCTCTTTTACTGTGAATTTCTAGCCAAAGGCTAATCTTTTTTTCCAAAATAATTCCATAAACCTCGGCTAAAATCGAGCTAATCATAATGGTCCTATAATTAAAGGGAATGTTTCTATCCCCATTTTTCAAAATAGGAGCAATGAGCCTTTGTGTTCATGGTTTAGGGAAGCCCTACTTAATTGCTAAATTGAAGAGCTTGTGTATGTGAGGGATAAGGAGAGGCCCTCCGATTTTAAAAATTCCAGCTTGGTAGTCTTCAATGTCCTTATCTTTCCCATTTGCAAGCCACTTAACCCTGAACTCTATGTCATCTAAAAAAAAAACATCTTCCTTTGTAGAGACAATAAGAATGGTGTCCATGGCATTAGGGAACTCATAAATACTTTTAAGGTAGAAATTCCAGTCCCTTAAGGGAATCCTATTATTTTCTTTAGTATTGTGATTTAGAATTTGGCTCCAGAACTTTTTAGGATCCATCTTATGTAGTTGTGAAAGTTGTTATTTCCTTTTATTGATATAATACCTTTTTTTCCTTTTAATTGGGTCTTTGTATGTATTGATCTTAACGAGTTTTAAGGACTCATTAGAAGCATCCCTAATAGCTTTCCTAGCAATTTTACATTATTTATCATACCAAGGGTTAGTCGTTTTATTATTCTTTTTATAGGACACCTAGAAAGAGAACTTGTTAATAGAAATTGAAAGGGTAGTTGTAAAATTATGATAGAGTTCTTCAATGTTTTCCTTATAAGCTAGGAGATTTAATTTACTAATTAAATCCTTTAAGAAAAGGTCAAATTTACTTTTTTCAAAGCACAAATTCCTTTGATTATCAAAATTCTCTTCAATGGCGCTCCTATGCATGGAAAAGTTTAGAGTTAGGGTTAAAGGTTTATGATCAGAGTCAGACTCATGGTCATTTAAAAGGTCAAAATTTGTTATTTGGTTGGAAACGGGGATATCAAATATCACATAATCTACGACACTACTACATATCCCATGAATACAAGTCATCTGGTTGGATTTTGGCCACTTCATTACTCCATTCCAAATTATTTGCTTGTGAGAGATGTAGATATTGACCAACTCAGTACCAAACAAATTCTCAATTAGGTCTTCAGATATTCTTTTGTAGCTATTAGATAAAAACAAGGTCCTCATCTAGCCATAAAGGATTATGGTTGGAATCAATACTTAAAAGAGTAGCTTGTTTAGTTGCAGTCCTAGCATTAAATTCTCCTAGTAGGATGATATTACCTTCATTTTTCAAACTACAAATATATTGTTCTAAATTATTATAGGGACAATTGTTATTTAGATTGATTTTCTTTTAAAAAGTAAAATTAATAGGTGCAAAATAGAAAATTTCTATATACATCTTCTTAGCATTGGTGTCTAAAATTTCTATTCAAATGTACTGATTGAGAGGGTCAATCTTATGAAGATGAATGTGAAGAGAAATTCTCTTTCTAATATAACAAGCTACTCCTCCTATCCCTCTACAATCAGATTTTTTGTTCCATATCGACCACATGACAAATTCTTCTATGTTAGGGACCTTAGACTCCTCATGCTCGCAAGTTTCAACTAAACAAATAGTATCAATATCACTCAGGATCCAACTTATCATAGGACCTTTGCGCCATGGAAGGCCACGACTTTTCCCATGACAATTCCAAAAAAAGATCATGAGTGTCTCAAATTCCTATTTATTATTATACTTCTAGTCTCTATCCCTAACAATAGCTTTTTTATTTCTAATTATTGCTCATTTTCTTTTTTTCTTGGCTTCTTTTACCTTTTGAACTTCCTTCCTTAATTCATCTTGGTCTTTTGGAATGAGGTCTTCATTTATAAATATTTATGACCCTTTTAAGCTCGGATTTACTGAGTATGCTATATTTATAATCATTACAACTTACTTTGACACATATCAACCTATCTTTGTGATCAATTATTTTGCCTAGCCTCTTTGTTTCTATGAGGTAAGATGTATCAATTTGTGATTTATTATTTAATTATTCTTTTACTATTGTTAGCCTATCCTCATCTTCTTGTTCTTTTATACCAAAAATTATGAAGTTCAAGGCTCCTTTGTTACACTCATGGTCCATTTCGATTAGATTATTCATTTCCTCTTTGATGGGTTTGATATCCAATTTGTTTTCCATATTACTGAGGGTCAAATTGTTGGTCAATTTTTCTTCTATCTCTTTAATCATATCTCTCAAATTGTGATTTTCTTCAACCTCTCCTTCGGTTGATTGTTTATGTTTTTCCATTTCTTGAATCCTATATTTCATTGTCTACAATTCACTCTTGAACCCCAATAATCTATCCTCTATTTGAGTTTGAATGGTATATTTGAAGAGTCTATTTTTTTTTATCAATCATTGCCTCTAGTTGTATTTGGAGTTTTAGGTCTCTTTCTTCATTCATTTTTTCTAATGATTCTAACTCTATTTAGCTTTTGACATCTCCCTCGTCTATTTGGCTTTCCCTCTTCTCTCCTTTTTTCTACTGATTCCATATAATGGTAAATGATCTCTAGGGTGATTTTAGGGGGCCTCCCCCTCTTAGGATGAGTTTTTGGTATAAGTGGGGGAGTGCTCATATTGAAAATAAGAGAAAAAAATGTAACAATTTTTAATTTAGATTGAATTAAAAAATGTAAAATATTTTTTTAATTGATAATAATGATATTAATTATTATCTCTCAAATCAACTTTTACTTATGAAACTTAAAAAATAAAAATAAATAAAATTTATTTAAATCTCTTTAATTTTTACAAGTTAATAGATTATAAATATATTTTAAATTAAAATTGACTCA
>ML788799.1:2172-14059 GCA_009831015.1 Picea engelmannii
CAGCCACACACATCGCTGACCACATTCACGAGTGGCGTAGGCGACGTAGTTTGTGCAAAGCAGAAACCACCAAGCAACAGTGTCTCGACTGGTTTCTTAGATCACTTGTCTCTCTCCTCGGTAAGGATGTAGCTTCCACCTTCTCTCAATCGGAAGAGGAAGCCATCAGCAAGGCCCAACAATATGACCTCATCTACGCACAGTCAGGATACTTATACACGGTACTTTCTGATCTTCCAAAACCTGTGCCATTTGGCCAAGACAAACCTGGGATGTCTCACTCAGCAGATGGACTAATAGGTGCCACCATACACCATGGTCCACAACCCCAACCACCACCGATGTATGGAACACCTCAATACCCGTTGGCATACGGGGGCACTCCTTATTACCCTCCACCCCCTTATTAACAGCCATACCCTGTTGCTATACCTCCACCCATCAGTGGACCACCACCGACACCTCCCATACATCCACCTATTCCCACAAATAGTGGTACTCCCTCAACATCATCTTATAGTACTAGCGAAAGAACTACGCCTTCCTATGTACCTTATGGATCGGTACCACCACAGAATCCTTACTTCCCGTTTCCTGGTCCCCCACAACCCATGGCTCCCCCACATCCTCATGCGGGGGTAAATTTTGTTCAACCCTCTGCTGCTCAACAATACCAAAATTTTGAATAATTGAACACAGCCAATCCAACCCATCCATCGAACAATGCCAAGAAGAAAGGATGGAACAGGAATAACGACAACCTAGGTCAAGGCGGGAATCAACCCCCACAGCACCAACCCATTGGGGGCAACTAGAACTAAGGGAACCAAAACCCCTAAGGGGGCAATACTAATAATAAACGCCAAGGGCGAAATAATGTTAAAACCATCTTCCCTTGTGCCCTTTGTGGTGAGTTCGGCCATTACACTCATCATTACCCCCAGATCGTTGATTTCAAATGGTTGAAAGACTTTGGTAGTCTTCCGCATTCTCCTGCACAACCTGCCCCTCAGCAGGCACCACAACAATACGTGCAACAACCCCCTCCCGCCGTGCTGCAAAATCCTATTCCACATCAAGGTGTGATAAACACCCAACAGGACACACAGCATCCCCCACCTCAGGTGGGACAATACCTCAACCCCAACAATCCAGCAGAGTGTACAATTCTCCTCACCAGTGAGGAAGAAATCCTTCTGCAAACGCGTAATCGTCAGTATCATGTACCCGCTGAGTCTCCTCCCATCACTCCAGAGACAAACCCTACACCAACGGGACCCCCGTTGGTGATCCCTCGCCCTTCCGTCGAACCACCACTTCGTATCCCTCGCATCCCATTGCGTCGGAATGTCCACAACCCACAGGCTAGGGCAGCTCATAACTATAGTTTGGTAAACGACTTAGCACAATCCCCGGTTGCCATGTCAGTCTTGGAAGTCCTCCAGACTTGTCCTACTCAGCGGAAATCACTACTTTCCACCTTGGGGGCATTCGACCCTGTCGATACTCGACTCATCACCTTTGATCTTGATAGCGGAGAACCCCATCTTCCCGCCTTGATCGCTTTTCAAATACCAGTGAAAATACAAAACATCACAGTTCATTGGTGTATCATCGATGAAGGTGCATCTACATGCATTATGTCCAAAACAGTATGGCAGAAACTTGGTTCCCCAAAACTCATACCCTCTGTCATCATATTACGAGCTTATGACGGACGACCATCCTCTCCTGAAGGGCTCTTTCAAAATGTCCCCGTTGAACTCGGGGGCAAGACTATTCTCATCGATATCGAAGTTATCGATGCCCCGCTCGATTATAATATCCTGTTCGGTCGTAGTTACATGTACGCTATGAAGGCAGTGACATCTTTCGTCTTTCAGACAATGATGTTCCCCCACAATGGGAATATCGTGACTATCGACCAAGTCTCACATTATGAGCCTAACCCATCTGCCAACCTCGATAACATTCTTCTTCTCATCCACACAAACTAAGACACATATCCACTCGTCGATATGGGTCCTAGGATTTTTAAAGATCCATCCTTGTTATGGACATACCATGGAGAACCACCACTCCTTCATCCTGCTAATCAAGTATGCGTCATATCATCTAACAGAACTCACACAGAGGATACCCTTCCTCCTACAGAGGCTTCTGTCACATCTGTCGTCCCAGTCGTCACAGAAACTCCTCCCCAAACCCCCCCCGGACACTCGTCGACCCCTTCAGTCCATGATTCCACCTCTCCCCAAGGACATAGTCCAGTTTGGGAGATAGTTCCCCAACCCCTCACCCAAATTCTCTTCTTTTACCCTCCACCCAGTATAGAAGCCTTTCAGGTAGCCGCAATGCTCACACTACCTAATATGGTGTTAGCAATCCCAGTGTGATATTTACACCCACCTGAGATGGTCCCTCGACCATCCCTTCCCCCACAGGAAGGAATCCCCATGACAATTCCCATCCTTACACCCACCAGCCCCCCACTCACTAACCCCCCTGCTATAGCTGGGGGCAGGAGAAAGAAGAAGGAGCCCACCGCTCCACTTCCTCCACGCATCCCACCGCCTTGCACACTATGTGAGAAAGAGGGTCACCAAACCAACAAATGTCCATCACTACCTGAATTACGGAATTTGGTCCCACTCAATCAAACTCCCCCACCACCCACCACTACCACCCCCCCTTCCAGTAGTAAAGGGTTGAGGACCAAATATGCTTGTGCTATCTGTTCAGAGTACGGCCATTATACCCATCATTTCCCAACACTGCCACGCTTCCGACAGACATTAGCCGTCGTACGCCAGAACTTCCAGAACAATCCTAGCCCTGCTACGTCCTCCTCAACAAATATCACTGACATTCGTTATGTCACCACTTCAGTCAATGAACGTATGAGCCACCCTTTCTCTCTCTGCGATTCATTAGCTCATTTTACATACCAGTGTCCTATGATTCTTGAATACAGGCAGCGTCAATTGGCCCTACTTCACCGACCCGCAGAGGCAATAATTGACATTACCTCGTCACTAGAGGATCTTCATGTCATTTCTCCCGAACCCGAGGCACTCCCAACACCTCCGTGGTTCTTAGATGATGTATTTGAGGATTTACCTCCCAACCCTCCCAACTCTCCCGCTCATTTCCCTACAGACACTCTCCACCCAACCACCATGGGTACCCCTCAGTACTTCAATATACGGTTTATGTCAAGTGAACCCTCACCATCTCCTAGCGTGGTTCGCCCTGCTTCTTCATCAGGGGGCAACCACACTGTCACCGAGATCGCTCCTCATGACCCCTTGTATTCCCAGCGATTCCAATACGACGAAGAAATACTCAAAGAGTTAAATCACCTGGACTCTCCCTGGGATGCGCTACACCACCGCGCACTCTTCTCTCCACAGGTGGCCTCTAGGCCTCCTAACCAAAACCCCACTTACGTGGTCGAAACCAAGGATTTTATCCCATCAGGGCCTATCGATTGGTTCAATAATCCCATTCCTGCTCCTGATGCATTTGAAGAAGGCAATATGGCCAACATTTCCCCCACCATCAAAATCAACATTTCCATTAAACATGGCATCGTCGAAGAAATCACCATTGGAGTTGCTTGCACTCCTCAGGAAATCGCCGCATATAAAGCCCTCTTCCAGAAATATAGGGATATTTTTGCCTGGTCATACACGGAAATGCCTGGCCTCGATCCCTCTATTGTCAAAAATCGCATCGACACCTGGCCCGACATCACACCAGTTCGCCAGAAACAACGACCGCTACACCCATCCAAATCCGCGGCTATCAAAGCCGAAATTGACAAATTACGCGTTGTCAGGTTTATTTACCCCATCACTTATACTTCATGGGTTTCCAACCCTGTACCCGTCGACAAAAAATAGGGCACTATCCGTGTTTGCACAGACTTTCGCGATCTAAATAATGCATGTCCCAAAGACAACTTTCCAACCCCTTTCATCGATCAAATTATCGACGACTGCGCCGACCATGAGGCTCTCTCCTTTATGGATGAATTCTCTGGCTATAACCAAATTCAAATCCACCCAGCTGATCAGTATAAAACCGCATTCACTACCCCGTGGGGTACCTTTTCATATTGTGTCATGCCTTTCGGCTTAAAGAATGCCGGCGCAACTTTCCAGTGGGCGATGACATACATCTTCCACGATCTGGCTAAAATCATCCTCACCTACCTGGATGACCTCACAGCTCGATCCAAGAAATGCACCCAGCATCTCGATGATTTACGAATCATGTTTCAGCGGTGTCGTCAGTACAACATCCACTTGAATCCTCTCAAGTGTGTGTTCTATGTCACCGCAGGGCGCCTGCTCGGCTTTATTGTTTCCCAAAGCGGTATTACCGTGGACCCCCTCAAAGTCCAAGCTATCACCGAAATTCCACCTCCCCGAAATTTATGGCAACTTCAGAGTCTTCAAGGCAAAGCTAACTTTCTTCGACGCTTTGTCCCAGATTACGCCATACGCGCACATGGTTTCCTTCGCTTACTACGTCATGACATCCCATTTCACTGGGACGACCACACCCAATAGTCATTTGACGATCTTAAAAAAACACTTTCAAATGCACCTTTAATTAGTGCACCTGATTATAATCGCGACTATATCCTCTATGTATCAGCATCAGCTGTATCAGTAGCAGGCATCCTCGTCTAGCTCGGAGATGATAATCGTGAACATGTCATTTATTACGTTAGTAAAAACCTCTTAGGGCCACCCTTGAAGTATAAACACGAAGAGAAACTTGCTCTTGCAGTTGTCCTCACAGTCCAGAAACTGCGCCATTACATTCTGCTTCGCACCACAAAGGTCGTCGCAGATTCCAACCCTATGCAGTACTTGCTCAGCCGTCGGCAAGTTAATGGAAAATTCGCTCGATGGATCGTTATCCTTCAGGAGTACGACCTTGAGTTCTCAACACCTAAGAGTAAGAAGGCCCTTGTTCTCGTCGAACTTGTCACGACCCTCCCCTCGGACACCACCAACGCCCCCGTCAACATCGACTTTCCAGACGAACATCTCTTTTACATCACTTCGGATGATCCTTAGTACGACGACCTTCTCGTCTACCTCCGAACTCAAAAGTTCAGTAACCACCTTTCACGAGATGATCGTCGATGTATTCGCCATCAGGCCCCCCACTACCTTCTCATCGGAGACATCCTATACCGGCGGGGCGTCGACACCATTCTTCGTCAATGCCTGACTATCGACGAGGCCGACCGAGTCTTAAACGACTGTCACAGCGGCGCATGTGGGGGCCATATTTCGGGTATATCCACTGCTCAAAAAATTATCCGAGCCGGTTACTTTTGGCCTACCTTGTTTCATGATTGCATTCATGTCGTGAAACGATGTGAGCAATGTCAGCTCTACGCCAACAAAGCCCGAGCTCCCCCCGTTCTTCTTCACCCTGTCATTGTTGCCGGCCCTTTTTGTAAATGGGGCATCGACTTCATGGCTTGTAATCCCCCATCCAGCAATGACCACAAATACATCGTTGTCGCCGTTGACTACTTCACAAAATGGGCCAAATCTATTCCCACTTTCAACAACACTGCTGACACTGCAACGCGTTTTTTCTTTAACCACGTCATATCCCGTTTTGGCGTACCCCTCCAACTCGTTTCCGACCATGGGAAACACTTCGAGAATGAGATATTCATCGAACTCTCATCTCGGTTAGGCTTCTCTCACGAGTTTGCCTCACCATATTACCCCCAGTCAAATGGACAGGTTGAGACAGTTAACAAAGTCCTCAAGACCATGTTACAGCGCACGGTTAATAAACATAAAACCAATTGGCATCAAATGTTATTTTCTACACTATGGGCTTACCGAACGGCTATGAAAACCGCTACTGGTTTCACACCATTTCATTTAGTCCATGGGGTCGAGGCAACTCTTCCCATCGAGTGCGAAATTCCCACCTTACGCACCACAGTTGAGCTATTACCTGACACTGCTCCAATGGAGCAGTGCTTGATGAACTTGGAGTCTCTGGATGAAGATCATCAATCTTCCTTACAGAACAACGAGGCAGCTAAAAAACGATCAAATGCTACCTTTGATTGCCATGTCAACCTTCGATCATTCCGCGAAGGCGACCTCGTTCTGGCTTATGATATCGCTCATGATACCTTCAGCCATGGAAAATTCGAATCACTCTAGCATGGCCCATACATCATTCAACATTGCCTCACCAAAGGCGCATATATCCTGGCCTCTCCCGAAGGCCTCTCTCTCAAAGAACCCGTCAACGGATTGTATCTCAAGAAATTTTATGCTTAAAAGTAGTCATTCTACTTTAGGTTATTTCTTTTCTAGCGTTTTTAATCTTTTTTCTCCTTCCCTCACGTCTAAACTATCCTTTGTGCTATTGACAAATGCTTCCTCCACCAGCCTACCACATCGGTTACGCTGACGGCGCCAGCCGTTGGACACAAAATCTCGCTTCGGCTGCTTGGGCTCTCTACACCCCCTCACATGACATGCTCCATTCAAGCGGCATATGTTTGGGGCCAACAACCAACAACCAAGCTGAATACACTACTGTCATTGGCTCATGGCCGATGCCCAGCATCATCATATTCGTCACCTTAGCATCTTCCTCGACTCTCAACTAATCGTTCTCTAGCTCAACAATGTGTACCGCGTACGCGATCCGTGCCTCTTTCGCAAAGACCTGCAGGTTAGGTTGTTATCTTGACATTTTGACTCCATTACATTTACACATATTCCAAGACAATTGAATCAATTAACAAATCACATAGCTAACATGGTGTTAGATTGGCATATATCACATCAAGCTATACATACATAAACATCTCACAAATACTGTCACAACATATATATAGAATAGACATCATCAACTCATCAGCAAAAAAAAAAAACATGTAGACACCATATGAATCTCAAAATATGTATACTCATGTATATATAAAAGCTCATCAGGCCATCCGAATGTTTACATATAAAAATACATGTATCCGCAGGCCAATGCAACACCTCGGTACAAAAAATGGGCTCACCAGCCTATATACAACAACAAAAAAGATATACATCATGCACCACTCATGGTGCCTCTATAGTGCCACCACCTGCTCCTCCCTCAGGCAGTAGTGGCCCACCACCACCTGCCCCAGGCGGTGGTGGTCCACCCACAGGACCCTCCTGCCCCGGCGGCAGGCGTCCACTCGTCATAGCAGCAACCACTGCTACTCATCGCACTATGGACCGCCATGGTGGCGGTACCCCCACACACTGCTCCAGGAAACTCTCGTCCTAGATACGCGACCACATGCCCTCCGGCACATCCTGCAAAACTGTCTCCAGACGACGGCGTATATCATCAAAATCCACTCCGGTCGCTTCCTGAGGAGCGTGTGATGGCCCCGCACCAGGGTCATCGAACCAACGCCTCATCGCTGCCCTCTCTGGCTCAATTGGTCGCCTCGCGGCATCCTCCCGCCAACGTCTCTCTCCTTGCGGTAGTCTCTCCGGCTCTCGATGAGCCAGCGCTCTCTGCATCTCCACCTCGCGCCCGCGAGGTGCCACATCTGCACATGAAAAAAAACAACAGATAGTATCATCATCTATATCATATACATATGGACTGCTATCTCAAAAAAAAAAATAAACCAAAACATGCACACCAATACTAAACATACCTCGATGATCAAACACCTCCCCTGGAGGTAGCACCATGTCTGGGTCACCCCGGAAGTCCACCCCAGCATAGGGGTACCAAAGTATCACCCGCGGCATCTGCCGCCATACCTGTGCCGCCTCTACCGAAAAGAAGTGGCCACCTTCGCCAC
Source organism: Picea engelmannii (assembly GCA_009831015.1). NCBI lineage: Eukaryota > Viridiplantae > Streptophyta > Pinopsida > Pinales > Pinaceae > Picea > Picea engelmannii. The sequence goes on from ML788799.1 coordinate 10,037, forward strand.
CACCATGACGAAGCAAAACTGTCGACCACCACCTCAACCGCCGCTCTCGCGCCCCCGACATCTCTAGTAGAATCCTCGGGCGCAACATCGGCACCCTCTCTAAAAACCAGGCCACTAGGATGGACCCAAAAGCAAACTCCCCCACACCAGTGGACCGACAGTGGTCCAACTGCGCCACCATCCTCGCATGCAGCGTCAGCCCCCAAGCGAACCGCTCACCGACCAACACTCTCTCTGGCACCAAAAGATGGCCACCACTAATCCGCTGGGTCGCCAGTGACCCATATACCCACACAATCATCGTTGCTATATAGCGATGCGCCAGGGAATCTATCGCTGCTATACTCACCACCGTCCCAGACATAAAGTCCCGACCTGAAAAATATCTCTGGCCAATATCGGCAAGCAAAGTAGTCCTAGGCAACACCGGCTCCACCGGTAGGGGCATTCCCCGAAAGCGGAGCCCAGTCAAGAAATATATATCCTCCACCGCAGTGAAGGGGATCTGCTCTCCTCGTACGAGGAAGCAGTGCAGCTCCGGACTCCACATCTGGATCAGGAACTGTAACAGATACTCTTGTGCCCGTATCAACGGGAACTCAAATAACTTTAGCAACCCACAGGTTGCCAAAGTCGCACGCACACCAGGCCCCTCAATGGCCACGGCGTCTCGCAACTGGGCCCAGTCTCGCTCTCGCCACCGCACTGGCATCGTCACCACCGTCCACCTACAGACAACACAGAGCCCTATATCAGCTCATGCAACCATCAATAGCATCAAAAAGACTCATTTTTTACACTTCAACCTTGCCTCCTAGGTGCGGTTTTGTTACCCACACGTGCGCACACATGCACGCTTGTTCACTACACAGGTGTGCACACATGCGCACTTGTGCACTACACAGGTGCGCATCAGTGCGCACCTGTTTGCTTCATAGGCGCACCCCTATGTGCGCCTGTTCACCATACAGGCATGCACAGGTGCGCGCCTGTCAAACCCACAGACGTGCACTGGTGCGTGCCTATTCAACTCACAGGCGCACCCTTCGAACGCGCCTTAAATCCCCTCTACCACGCCCCCATGTGCATATATCTGGTGGGCAGGCGCGCACGTATGCGCGCCTATCACTAGGTCGCCCGTGCATGTGGGGCCCATACCCCCTAAATACCTCTGTATGACCCTCCGTACAGCCCCTGCCCAAAAATTGAAAACCTATTTCTATGCAGGATGATCAGACCACTAACCTGATACTCGCAGATCCTCAATCGGTTGCCTCGTCCTCCTCGAATGTCCCAATCTCCTCTGAAAACTGCTCGTCCAGTCACTATTGCAGCAGGTACAAATGAGGTGGCAATGTGGGCCCTACAACTATATATAAGCCTTTTGCCAAAATTCCACTCACCATTCCGGGAGCCCACGGTGTCCATTTTTCAATCTGTCTTCAGCCACGGGATCAACATCCCATCACCTACATCACAACAGTCCCTGGGTCGCTTTTCATCCTGAGCCCTCGGGGTGCCTTTTTTTCATATCATGGTCAGGTACGCACGTGCATAGTCACATTTATCAAATACATGCTCATATCTTTGATTCTCTTCAGATATTGTTCACTTTGGGTATTTGGTTTTCATGTGTGCAGGTACTTGTTCATCATCCATCGACACAACCCCTTCAGGTATATACTCAGCACTGGCATGTAGTCTTTCCCATTGTATTGCACTTTCATTTCCAGTCACACCCTCTGATGTTTACCTCTAGGATCCCCATTCCCGGCTCTGCAGTACCCACACCTCCATTTTGCATCTTCGGTACTGTTACTCGGTAGCAATCTTACCCACATGAGTTGTCCCATTCATAGCACCTTTTGACACTTTTGACACTCATGTTGTTCTTCATTACCCTTCAGGGATGGGAGTCCCGATAGTCTTTCATCATGTCGCGAATCAACCACATACTCCTTCTCCTCATTTTGCTAGCTTCCCCACACGGACTCCCAGATTATCTCTTTACGGTTCTATTTTTTACCTGCACCTCCGCGGTATCATGAACCCTCCATTTCATCCACAATCAGTTTGCCCATCTGCGAACCTACCTTCATTTCACCTACCTCATACAGAAACTCACCAATGGGGCCCCCACCCTTCATCAGTTTTCCAAGAAAATTATGCCCTCCATGGGCCACCCATATCACACTGGGGCACCCTTTTCTGTATTTGTACATTTCTCCCCAAATTATTCGTTATTTATTGTACAAACGCCTTTATTTCCAGTCATTATATTATCTTTTTTGTCGTCAGCTTTAGCGACCTGCTTCCCTCCTTTTGGCCAAACGCAACCCATGTCACCCTTAGTTGGAGCATTATTTATCATCTACCCTTGCCGGCATCATCCATATCTTCATAGTACCCCACAGGTCACTTACCTCTACCCTTTGAATTTGTTCACCTTGTCCCGCCTCTGGCACAACTTATCATCGGTCTTGTCGTCCCCCTGACACTCGACCTCGTTACACGGTTACGACCACTTTTTATCTCATACATCCTCCAACCAAGGGCAGTCTTGAGTCTTCCCACTTCTTGACTTCGTCCATGTACCTCTGCCACTTCCTCACCTCAATAGATTTCCCGAAGCCCTTTGCTTCTGGGAGTCACGTTCCCCTTTTGTCGACATCAGCACAATTTTTCAGAAGGGTGACAGTATCTTGATTCTCATTATCTATTCAATGAGAGATCTCGGATGGCACAGGGTGAAACACCATTGCTCCCTGCTGTCGTTGACCCCCATAACATTCGATGCCAACACTTTCTCGTATTACGGTGGGTCTTACTTTGCAACTATTGCAGTTATTTCTCTCATTTGCCGAAGACCTCTGAACTTGACTGGGCTATCAATACCCACATAATCGCTGCTAATTACAACGATCACTGCCTACGGTTCAGAGTATGTTTATTTGCAGAATTGTCTTTTGCCTTTATCACAACCGCCCTCGAGGGCGCTGCAGTTGTCTACAGCAACGCTTCCATCATCTTTTTCAGAGTTACATGACACGAGCATGGGGCATGCCCGCCTTGTTTGTACACAGTTTATATTTTACACACCTTATGGAAGGTCGGGTCTTACCATTTCCTTTTTCCCTCAAACGGATCGCTCTGGATAATCACACTATTACTCTCTCTTACAACAACATTCTCAGTAGAAGAAACATTGATGGATTTCAGCTATACGTCTGCTCCTAACCTCACCCATCAGGGGGCATCTGTTATCACTGAAATTTCGTCTGCACATGGTTACAAGAACTCAGCATCGTCAAACAGTAATGAAGTCATTTATGGACCTGAATTAATACCACAGCATTCAAAAGGGTCAAAAACTATACAAAGTAGTGAAAAATTGAAGAGCGCTTTGTAGACATTGGGTGTGCGCGCACATACGCGGAACATAAACGTATAAAGCGCGCATAGGCGCACGATGCGCGACTGTTAGTGAAAAACGCTGCGCACCTGCTAAACGACGCATTTATTGAAGTGGTCGGCCTCCCAACCACTTATGGTTCAGCTCCCAAGCCGATTTGACCCTCAAATCTGGCCTAGATCCGAATGGTGGGCTTGTCAAAGACCTAAGAATGCCCTAAATAGCCTCTTTTCACACTACAAAGCAGTTAAACAAAAGCCCAAAGCAATGCTATAAAAATCCATGAATGCACCTCATTTTCTCAAGGAATTCAAAGTAATGTTATGCTGCCTATATTGTTTTAAGGACTCCATCCTTGACAAGAACACATTGGCACCATTTCATTGAGCAATCCACCTCTCCATTGAGTGAATTTGCAAAGAGTTCTTTCACCACTATTCTCATTTTCTTTGTTGTAAGGAGAGCAAACTTGTGAGGGTCCAAGAGCCTTCCCTTGGAGGAAGAAGGGACTCATAGTCCCCTTTCTTCTTGGTGCTTTGATTTCATCAATAAGATCAGCCTCTAACATTGGTGACATGGGTCTTTTTGTTCTTTTGTCCTTATGCTTATGA
>ML788799.1:28751-52167 GCA_009831015.1 Picea engelmannii
AATCATTGACAGTTATGAACAAATAATTAATGATAATTAATTAGTTAATATTATATAAGAAATAATTATTGTTGAGCTAACATCTTAGGACAATCAGATTATCAATTAATTATAATTAATAATCCTATACATTTATTTAAGCAAGTCGTTACATATTTTGCTAGCATCTAGTTAAAAAAAACAACAACTATTAAACTAGCATATTAGGACATACAATTATCATAACGTTCTATATTATAATCAATTTTTTAGTAGTCCAAAAATTTAAGTTGTCATAACATTTTTATATTATAGTTAATGACAACTATTTTGTGAGTAATTCAAGAACTTAAGATTTATCTTAATATTTCTCCACCCATAATAAGTATAAACAAGTGCAGTAGGCTGCCATATACTGTCTCCAAAGATAATAAAAGATAATATAAGATAGGATCCTATTATTCAAAGGTTTTATTTTGTTGGGATTTGGTGACAACGAATTCCTCAAAGGATGGATTTGGATCCTATTATTCTGGGTTGGTTACAACTAAATAGACCAAGTTAGAATATGGATAGGGATTGCATTTAATAATCAGTTTCTTGTGTAAATGTATATAAATACATGTAAGTCCGTAGAGGCAAAATGAGAGAGAGAAACAGAGTGAGAAGCTGTAATCTCCATGATATGAATAATAAGACAATCGATGCCTATGTTTGGTGGACGTAGTCCAACTTTTGGGTGAACCACATGAAATCCATGTGTTTCTTATATGTATGATTCTTAATTATCATATATGAATTGTGTTTTCTACATTTGCAATTCCAACATACCCCACCTTACTGTAGCTACCTTTGCCTTCATGTATTTGGAAATGGCAGCGGGAAAAACACCAATCATCATCTGGTGCACAAACTCTTCATCTGCCCTCCAGGAAAATTCGTCAGCCGTGTCCACTTAATGTCTGGTGGAAATATAAAGCCGTGTCCACTTAATGTCTGGTGGAAATATAATGCAGAACAAGAACAAAATAGATCAATTTAAAAGAAAAGTACTCACCCACAATAACTTGAGGAAGCTAGGAAGCGGATACTTGAACAAATTTTCGCCGCATGTTGTGAGGAAGTCCTTTATCAGCTCAAAAGGGATGAGGGCCACGATAGCGAGCTCTACCACTTAGGCAGTGTGGAAGGAGCCCACCCTTGTCTGCTTAACGAAAAAACATAACCCCAAGACTTCTTCGAGCTCGATCACACTGAGAAGTGCTTTTCTAGTTCGGTAGAACGAGAGGCCTGATAGATTCACCTTAGGTGGGGTCAAGCATGGCTGGGGAGAAATGATTGAGAATGAACGTTGTGATTATGTGATTGAACAACTCTCACACGTAAATGGACTTTTTAATTGTTGAGCGCTATCTCACATTGGAGTAGAGCTTCATGATGTCTTCAAAGAAATCGAATTCGTCCGGGATTGGATCGAACAGAGATTGGCGCTCTGGCACGGATGAGCGCAACACCATCGTAGGTAATAGTTGTTGTGTGTTTAACTCCGCGAACGCCTTATCTCCTTCACCAATCAAGCATGCTTTATTTACCAAGAATACCTCCCATCTGTTGTTTCAAATTAGTATATGACCCTCTTAATCATTTCTTTATTGAATAGCAGGGAGGAGCCAGGAACAATCACAGGGAGAGACTGCGAACAAGAATTAACCAGGACGCAACCCCCGAGAAAAGATGATATGCAGGGGCAGACTCAGAGAAAGCCACATATAGCCAGGGTGTCGGCCTCATAAAGTCGGGACAAGCCGCATACCAATTGGTACACCGTTTGTCTACTTGGGAGCATTGACCTCTGATGTCTCCACATTACCTGCTACAATTGCAAGCGAAATTTCCACGTTCCTCAAGAAAAACGTTGTTGCATGGATCCATGGTCCACTAGACATGTGTATTCAAATGCAGCCGCACCAGGTCCGAAACAAATTTTCACGTTCCTCTAGGAAAACACGGTTGCATGGATCCACGACAAATGCAGGCCGCACTTCGTCCTAAACGGAGGGAAAAGCAGGTTGATTTACTATTTTATTTTAGATACCTCTAGTTATAATTTTTTAATTTTTATACTGTCATTGCAAACCGTTTCCAATACCACACAGTTACTTCCCATTTGTTTTAAATAAGTTTTAGTAATTTAGACTTGACCGCCTAATAAAGCAGGATGCAATTAACCAACTATTTATCTTAGTATAATTTATTACATGCAAGCTAGAAAGTATTTAGTTAATATTTTCTCTAACTCTCCAGTTCATAAGAGCCGCAAAAATCGATTGAAATGAGAAAAATCCACTGTGGGATTGGTGTTGGGTTTAGTTCAGTTGCACACCCTTTCTTCTCTCACTCAATAGCAGCATTGCCCAAGGACTTTGCTCGATATCATGTCGGTAACTAGGCTTTATGCACTCACTCACTTAGATATCTGGCCCGGCCCCAGACGTTTTTTCATTGACCAATGTGTTTGGTTTGTTTTATAACTTCACTTCTGCGTTGACTGGCAAGAGGTCGAATTCCACATGCGCAGGAGGTTGTAAGTGTAATAAAGGGTGTTTTCTTATCAAGTTGTCATTTTACATAAGTAGCTCTTACCACTTGGTAGGGTTTGAACACGAGTCTGGGCAAGCTAGAGCAATCGAATCACGATAAGACTCTAAATGCATAAGTCATTTTTTATTTATTAAATGCATATGTATGATAGATTCTAGGCCTATTATTATAATTGATAGATTCATAATTGTTTATAATAGAATGCAAAGTTAAGGTTGTAAAACTATATACTGTAGTTTTCTCATTTTATGAGGAAAGTTTACACACCATTAAAGATAATTTTCTTTAATATATATGGAGAACACAAAAATAACACAACCTATTAATTAAATTTCTTGATGGAATATAAGTGTCCAATCAAATATATTATATACGACCTCGTATATTCCATATTCCTTTTATTTTAATACGTTAAATATATTATATAAGACCTCGTATATTCTATATTCCTTTTATTTTAATACGTTAAATATATTATATACGACCTCGTATATTCTATATTCCTTTTATTTTAGTACGTTAGCGTGTGTTATTTATATAATATTAATATATTATATACTATCTCATATATTTCTTTTATTTTAGTATGTGTTATCTCATATATTTCTTTTGTATAATATTAATTTTATTATGTCTAAGACATTCTTAGGGATAGGTTTTGTAGAAAACATGTCAATGACAGGTTTTGCAAAACCACCATTTTTCTTCATTTACCCAATACTTTGAAACCACCACTGCAAATACCATAAATACAATAAGTCGTGAGTGTTTTGTAGCGGGCAGTGGATAAGGACAGGACATCTCCGCATATGTCCACAGAAATTTCGCCACGTGGAACCCTCTGGGTGGGTGCTTTCCTTGTGGCGCGACAGACCCTTGTCCACAAAATGTGAGTGACTCGATGCCATCATTTGCGGTCTAATCCGTGAAAGATATTGCATGATTGTTGCGTTCATCAAAGAAAGATACAAAATCAGCCAAAACATTCAATCAAAACACAAACGAAGGACAATTGATGCAGACCCCCTATCCCTCTCAAGGGTTGTGCGACCTCCCAGTCAGGATCTTCTGTTTCCGGAGCCAAAATGGCTCTTTTGGTTCCGAACTGGAACCCTTCGAACAAACACACAGGTCCCTTACAAATGCTCAGTTGGATTTTTCGAGCGCCAAGCGTGAGCTCCCATAGCACACGACCAAGAGTCGTGACCTTGCGCTAAGCCAAAAAGGGCGCTTATCGATGACTGGGACTTCACAAGTCAAGTGTCCCGTCCCTTGTTCTTCGAACCCCCGGTTGCCGAAATGCCGAAATACCGGGGACTGGGACTTCACAAGTCAAGTGTCCCATCCCTTGTTCTTCAAACCCCCGGTTATCGAAATGCAAAAATACCGGGGACTGGGACTTCACAAGTCAAGCGTCCCATCCCTTGTTCTTTGAACCCCTAGTTGCCAAAATGTCGAAATGTCGGGGACTGGGACTTCACAAGTCAAGCGTCCCGTTCCTTTGTCCTTCGAACCCCCGGTTGTCGAAATGCTGAAATGTCCTAACGCTTACTGCTTCGGGTTTTCGCGTTTCGTGAAATTAGGGTACAAGGGATATCCTTGCTCCTTGGAATCCCCGGTTGCCGAAATGCCAAAATCTCCTTGCGCCTATTCTTTCGGATTTTTGTGTTTCGTGAAATCAGGGTACATGGGATGTCTCTGCTCCTTGGAATCCCCGGTTGTCGAAGTGCCGAAACGCCGAAATGTCTCGGTGTTCGATCAACGGCTCACAACAATCCCTGGGATCGACGATTCCGGTCGAATCGCAATTTCGCGGTTCGGGATTCTGAAAGACAAGGATCTCTGTCTTTCCAACTCGTGGTACCCAAAGTCACAAAATGGACCAATGGTCCATATCGGCCTGTGATCGACGGTTCGGGTCGAATCGCAATTTCGCGATTTCGCGATTCGGGGTTCTAAAAGAAAAGGATCTCTGTCTTTCCAACTTGCGGTACCTGAAATCGCGAAATGGACCAATGGTCCAGATCTGCTTGTGATCGACGGTCATTATTCCTCCTGAGATTTGGACGACAAGAAGCCCTCGTCGCTAACCTCCTCGCAGCTCCACCTGATCCAACGACTTGCGGGGTTTCGATGTTCCTCCTCGAGGAATCTCCACCGTCCGTTCAGATCTTCGAACCCTCCTCTCCTGGATCTACGCAGCGTTAAAGCCTGCACTTCTCCCTCAAATCGGATGGTCCGTGGGATTTTCCATCGCGATCCAATGCTTGACGGCGTTCTTCCTCCTAAGCTTTTACTCACTTCAGACTTAGAAGATTTTCTAAGTCTTCGAAGACTCGGTCTTTGCTTCTTCCAGGGAATGAGTTCCTGGATCTCGATAACACTTCCGAAGTGTTATTTCTCCTGAGCTTTGTTTGGTTCAGACTTCCATTCCCCGTGCACTCCTTGCGTCTGAGGGATTTTGATAACTCAGATCCACGACGTTTCTCTCTGGCTCGATGCACACCTTGCATAGCTTCCAATGAAGAGAAACAATTGAAACTGGGAAAATTCACAGTTCCATCCACTTGTTCATAAAACATAAAATGACAGGAAAATGCACACAGTCCAAACACCACACATTTGGATCAATTTTCCATTCCATTATATTCAGAAGTGCCCACTGGCTACATAATACATCCGAAATTACAGCAACTCAAAAATTGAGATCTCCTGCTAACTCGCAATTCTCTTACAGCTCATTTCTCTCTGTATTACATCTCTCTCTTCTTGCCGCTAACTGGGCGTACAAGATTTTACATAACTCAAAAATGTTTCTAGGGTTTCCCCTGGCTACTTACCTACTCTAAACTTCATCCTACGCTATCTTAGTTCAATCGCATTCCAGAGCCGAAGTAGAAACTCTTGCTCAGTTTATAATTTCAAAACTTGCTTCAAAGGGTAATTTTTGGCACTGGTTCAAGTGTGCCTCCAAAGGTGAATTTCGGCGTTGAGTGGAGGCGGATCCAAAAATCGATTGTAACTGTCCACGTTGAAGTTCTGGGAGAACTCTCACGTGTTGGGTGGTCTCGCCTCTGTGCGCTTGCCAACTATGCTCCTGCATCATACTCCCCTTGACAAAAATTCATGGACTCATGTCCATGAGCTCCTCTACTGACCTTCCCTACTTCTGGATAGCAGCTTCATTTTCCCAACTGGCATATTTTATTGGGTGTCCCTTCCATTTGACCAGATACTCAAAATAAGTCTTTCTCCTGGTCTTCTTTCCAATCCTCTGATCCAGAATCTTCTCCATGTGTAGCTTCTCTACCACAAGCATCTACTTCTCCCACTGAATCCTTCCTTGATCTTATGATCCTTCTGTGTCGTCTTTCCTATAAGGATACAGGTCCGAGACATTGAATATGGGTGAAATGCCCACACCATCTGGCAACTTGATCTCATAGGCATTTGCATCAAACTTCCTCAAGATCTTACAGGGTCCTATCTTATTCATCTTCAATGTGTTATATGATCCCCTAGGGAACCTTTCCTTCCTGAGATGTGCTAAAACCTGATCTCCCACTTCAAATTGAAGTTCCCTGCAATGTTGATCAACTCTGTGCTTGTATTTCTGGTTAGAACTCTGTAATTGTTCTTTGATCCGATTATGGAGTTTCTGCATTTCAACAGCAAAATCCTCTGCTCTAACGCTTCTGATCTCTCCATGTTCCAAGTTTCTCAACTCAGACACTCCCCTGGGTTGCATTCCGTAGAGTATTTGGAATGGGCTCCTTCCAATGCTTCTGTTTAGTGAGTCATTGTATGCAAATTCTGCTTGTGGCAGAATCTGATCCCACTGGTTATGGTGTTTAGTAACCAGACTTCTCAATAAGTTTCCCAAACATCTATTTACCACCTCAGTCTGCCCATCTGTCTAAGGGTGATAAGCTGAGTTGAAGGAAAAATATGTCCCCATATTCTTCCACAACGTCCTCCAAAGGTAACCAAAAAAATTTGTGTCTCTGTCTGAGACAATGCTCCTGGGTAGATCGTGAAGTCTCACAACTTCTCTGAAAAACAGATTTGCCACATGTGTTGCAGCATTGGTCTTCTGGCATGGGATGAAATGTGCCATATTTGAAAACCTATCCACCACCACAAATATGGAATCGAATCCCCTTTGTGTTCTTGGCAATCCCAACACGAAATCCATGCTTATTGCATCCCAAGGCCTCTCTGGTATTGGCAATGGTTGATACAACCCAGTGTTCTATCTTTTCCCCTTTGCATGTTGGCAGATCCTACATCTGTTCACAAACTTTATCACCTCTGTTCTCATACCTGGCCAATAGTATGAACTGCTCAACTGTGCAAACGTTTTATCGTGGCTGAAATGTCCAGCCAATCCTCCACTATGCTTCTCCTTCAGAAGATTGTCCCTCATTGAGCATCTTGGTATGCACAATTGATTTCCTCTGAACAACAATCCTTCCTAAACCACATACACTGTCTACTGACCTCTATCTCTCAGTACAAGGCTTGTACATGCTTCGTAGGCCTCCTTGAAATCTGTATCATCAAGGCTTGAAATCTGTATTTACTAATCCTCCCTCGAGATAAATTGAAAGGACTAGATGGCTTACTTGATTCCACCTCCTTTTGGTACATTTCAAGATTTGAGCCAAAGCTCACATGAAGTGATGTGAATATCATGTCTTATGAGAGGGTGTCCTCGGAGTAATTGACCAACTGGATAACATCCTCCATCGACCACATAAATGTGGCCTAGATATCACCAAGAGTTTGCATAAACCCCTAGTGGGACAGTCCCTTGGATCCATGAGGTTTCCACTTAGTGAACTTGTGAAATAGCACTCGTGTTCATGGGACATTAAAGAATACCCCTAATTTCAATAGATATTAAAAAATACCTCCCCAAATAATTTTGTTGAACCCCCCTCCCAATACATCTTAGCAATTAAAAAGCCCTTATTTTTACTAGATATCTCATATTTTTACCATATTCCCCTTTTTATACCCCCTAATACTTATAAACCCCTTGTACCCAACATCATCCCCCCCCAATACCTACAATATATTGACCTTATTTTTCACAATTTAAAAAACCCTTTTATGAATGAATGTGATAAGATATTGGTAACAAAGGTGAAGCCCTCGTGCTTGGATCTGACCTGATCACCAACTAGTAGCCACCATTACAGGAAGATCTATGAAAACCCTAAACCCCCTATGGCTCCCCCTATGTGGTCATATAAAATCTCTCTTTTTTTATATGAATTTTCTACTTTTAAAATAAATTATATAAAAAATTAATTAATTTTATCTCTGTGTGTGTGAGTGTGTGTGTGTGTGTGTGTGTGTGAAAGAAGTCTTAACCACCACTAAATGAGTTGTTTGAAAATGATCATTTTGGACAACTTGGAGACATCATGTCCAGAAAGAAAGTCAAATCCCTTAAATGAATAAAACTGACCAATTAAAATTATTAATTACTTTTAAGATGTCCTTAAAGAAAATGTTCAATTTGACATATTAATGATGAGTTATATTTATCATAGTTTGGACTTTGAGATTTTACAATAATAATAAATATCTACATATTTTTATTTCACACTGAATCTTTTTAATATGTCCTTATCTAGTTTATTTGTTTTCTTTCATTTTTGTGTAAATCATTACTTCAAGGGAAACAATATTGAATATTGTTATTTTTATACAATAAATCTATACAAATATGTAAGAAAAGTTTAAAAGGTCATTATTTTTCTAGTTTTTTAAATTAAAGTAAAAAATGTTGAAAATCAATATTTTAAATGGTAATCTAAAATGTATATCATCTTAAAATAATAATAAAACATATAATTAAATAAAAATCAAAACTTTGAAAAAAAATTACATATAACATTTTTAAAAATGTTAAAAAGTTCAAATTTTAAGTTTAAAAAACAAAATTACTCAATCCTTTCTTGTCTTGTTTACTTTCATAATTAGATTTTACCAAATCCTTTTCCTTGAATTGTTTACTTTTGATAAGTGATTTTATGAAATCCTTTTCCTTAACTTGTTTATTTTTAAAAGTTAATGGTATGATTTGTTTACTTCAAAAGTCAATGTCTCCCTTCTTACATTAATATAGCTCCAATTCCTTGTCTTAGTGCATCATTGATCTTTACATTCGGCTTATGGCCTATATATTTCACCAATATGGATCCTCTTTGTAATTGACATTTTGTAATTTTTTGTTTACCCATGATTGAGATTAGTTTTTTCCAAGTCTAATTATTTGATATGGTTTCATTTATATGTTGAATTTTTATGCCTTGTTGTTGAGTTCAATAGTTACACAAACTCCGAACAAATTGACAACAAGCTGAGCAATACTACCATGCATATAGAGTAGAGCCAACCAATTTCATAATATTGTATTTGTTGTTTACCCAAAACTCCAATTGTCATTACTATAGATGAATGAACAACAATTGTTTACATGGTTTAACCAAGCACTTCTATTGTCATACAAATTAATTACAAACAATCTTATGGAAGCACTCTCATAACACACAATCACTTTCCTCCATCCATTTTTTGACTACAAGACAAAATAATAAATAAATTAATATGTGTGTGTGTGCACTCATGCCATGTGCACATTTCTAAAAAAAAGGCTGAAGCAAATTGCCAAGATGCCATTTGATTTAGACAAAAACTATTTGTGTCAATGTATGGGAAAACCAATCAACACTTCTATTAAAAGCCACAATGGTCAGGTGTTATTCCTTCTAGTAATCACATGAATACTAACTCTGCTCGTTTTCTACATTTCCATCAAAAGTGATCCATACAAGGTAATATCATGATTCAGTAAACATGAAACAATGTACATTTTTAATGGGGCGTGTATTTGGTATTGCAACACTATTCCTAGTGGAATGACATGAGATTACACAATAGCTAGCTTTGGGTGAAATAGGGCACTCAAAATTTAGTGAAAAGTGTTGTATCTACCTCACAATGACATCCATAAAAATCTTAGTAGGTGTAGGAATAGGACATAGCACAAGTTTAGGTGACTACCACTAAGTCTCACAAGGTGTGAGCATCCCAAGGACATGTGATGTCTTAATGTTTCTTTATGTTGGTAAAAAAACACAAAAAAACAGCTAGTAGTCATCATCCCAAGGACTTAAGAGTGTCCTAACAACTATTTTACCAATATCCCAAGGACTTAGAGTTGTTTTAACAACTATTTTGCTAGCATCTAGTTAAAGAAAAAACAACTATTTAACTAGCATCTTATGAGCATGTAGTTATCCTAACATTTCTATATTATGATCAATAACAACTATTTTTGAGTAGTCCAAAAATTTAAGTTGTCATAACATTTCTATATTATAATTAATGGCAACTATTTTGTAAGTAGTCCAAGAACTAAAGATTTATCTTAATATTTCTCCACCCATAATAAATATAAATAAAATATTTTACGAACAATTAACATTTTCTTTATGTCATACTCAATGATAAATGACTTGCTACCATCCAAGGTACATATTTTAACATTTCTTTCTTTATATTGTGTTTAATGACAACTATTTTAGATAAAGAATATAACATATATAGAGTACTCATGTGATGGTTAAAGACAATTACAGTTGATTTGGTTTTTTATATTGGATTTAATGCCACTATGTTAGCATACCAAAGACTTCAAGATAGATTAAAATTTATTTATGTTAGTTATAGTTGTATTTACATTTATTTAATTATTTATGTTGGGTTCAATTGCCTACATACTCAATTACCTAGTTGTATTTTCTATCATTAATTATGAATTACTCACTTAAATAAAGTATTGATCATGATTTTAGTGATGTGTACCATTTCTTTATGTTGGTATTAAAGATTTTTTTTTTCCAAAAAAAATTCACTCAAAAAATTATATTAATAATAATTTTATTTTTTCTTTTACATCTACAAAGGTCACTATCTCGGTTTTTCCATCGTCCCTTGCCCTTGCCAGCCTAGTGAACACTACAGTGCTTACTATGGGCTATCTAAATATTTCTTTATATTGATCATAGTTGTAGTCACAATTATTTAATTATTTATGTCAGTCTCAATTATATTCACAATTATTTAATTATTTATGTCCGTCAAAATTATATTCACATTTATTTAATTATTTATGTCAGTCTCAATTACCTACTGCTTTGTAACCAAGGGTCTTCCCACTTGCTTCTTACTTCTTACGTAGGTGGTTGCCATCTGTTTCGCATAATGAATTGGAGATGCCACTTGTTTTGCATAAAAAACTGGTAAAGAGATTTCAAGGCGCACTACCAAACGCACATCTGCGCAGTTACCTAAGCACACCATGTGATGCGTACCGCGGACGCTGCGTCGTCGGTGGGAGATGCAGAGTATGTGGTCCACGAGGTGACGCGTCTACACTATGAAATTGCCACCAATGTCGTCTGCTTCGTTCAATATATATCGCGACTTGGTTTGTCCAACGAAATTAGAAGCTCAGAAATTAATCGTTTCGCTAACTATTGATGTGTGGATACACAGTTAAGATTAGCAAAGGCGTATATTGAGGTTGTTCTTTGGACTTGATCATCCAGACGAAAATATTGAGGTTGTTCTGCAAAACATATTTGATCCAATGGCACACGTTAACGCTACATCCAATGGCAATACCAACAGCGGTGTCTATGATGTCTTCATCAATCACCGCGGTCCTGACGTAAAGAAAAGCCTCGCCAGCCATATCTACCATCGTCTTATTGGACGTGGATTAAGAGTATTTTTGGACCAGCAGGTATTGCAAGAGGGAGAGAAGATAACTCCTCAAATCGAAGGGGCTATTCGAACAGCCTCCGTCCACATAGCAATCTTTTCTCCAGGATATGCCAATTCACGTTGGTGTCTCGATGAACTCTTACTCATGGTGAAGTCAGGGTCAACCATTCTTCCTGTTTTCTACAATGTCCAGCCCTCGGATCTTCGGTGGACGCGGGGTGAAGATAGTGTGTATGCTCGAGCCCTCAGCATCTTCCTGTGTATGCTCTTTAGCATATTCCTGTGTATCCCCATGAGCTTCCTTTTGAGATTCCTCCTGTGTGTTCCCTTCAGCATCATCATGTGCATCCTGTTGTGTACGCGGGGCGAAAATGGAGTGTATGCTCGAGCCCTGCGCAAGCTCCAAAAGAAGACAACATTGGATTCTGTAACCAATAAAAAGAAGCTACGACATGACTCGGACACTATTGAGAAATGGAGGAAGGCCCTTTCTGATGTTTCACTAATATCCGGTTTTGAACTGAAAGCTTGTAACGGGTAAGGGCTTCTTATTCTCACCTTTTAATTTGCTGGATTTATTCTCATACTTTATTTTTGTAGGTGTTCCTTACTGGTCATTGTATTGTGTGAATATTATTCAGTGACGAGGGGCAGCTGGTCGATAAGATCGTCCAGCAAGTACTGAAAAAAGTTCAAAAAGTTCACAAACCTCTGGATGACGCTAAATATCCAACTGGCCTCGTTGAAAAAGTAAAAGACCTGGAAATGACAGTGTCAGTGCAGCGGCAAAGCGCGAAGCCTATCATTGTGGGAATTGTGGGTTTTGGCGGGGTCGGAAAAACGACCCTGGCCAAAAAATTCTTCAACTGTCACAGAGCAAATTACGATCGATCTTGCTTCTTATTTGATGTCAGATCCACATCTTTACATTCCCTGCAGAGTACCCTTCTTAAATATTTGACTCTAACGAATGTCTCAATAAACAAAGAGGAAGGCAAAGAAGAGCTCAAAAGGCATCTCGCATCTCTCACCTCTCCAAAGGTTTTCATGGTTTTAGATGACGTTGATCATATTGATCAACTAGATGCTTTACTTTCACCACTTAAAGATACCATTAATCTAGATAGCTTAATTTTAGTTACATCGCGCAATAAGGATGTGCTTACAAGCTCAGGGATTACAGAGTCATCCATTTACCCGTTGAAAAGCCTCAATCGACAGCACTCGCAAGAGCTCTTTTGCTCGCATGCCTTCGATCAGCTCCATCCTGTTGTGCCTGTGCCATTTGAGGAAGTGGTTGAAAAGTTTTTGGATGTCTGCGATGGATTGCCATTATCTCTTCAAGTGCTTGGGGGGCTTCTTCGTCGACACAATGATTTAAAGTATTGGAATGCACTATTGCAGAAAACCTCCAAAATACCTCCCAACGAGATACTGATCAGGCTTCGAATTAGCTATGATGCTCTCGATGAACAGGAGAAGCAAATATTCTTAGACATTGCCTGTTTCTTTATAGGAGAAGACAGGGATACTGCCATAAGAATATGGGATGGATCCGACTGGCAAGGATGGCTGGGTTGTTGCAAGCTAGAAAACAGATGCCTGGTGGAGGTGGACAGTGAGAATCGTCTGGGAATGCACGACCAACTTCGAGACCTCGGCAGACATTTCGCGGAGAATTCAGAATATCCGCGTCGTCTTTGGCGCCTGACAAACCGTCCTCTTCATAATGGGTTGGACCAATCATCTGTAAGTATTTTGAAACTTTCGACCGACTTTCAAAATAGCGTTGTCTGATCAAAATTGTCTGTCCAGTTTTGAATGCTTAAAACTTCCGAGTATTGTCAATCTTGTTTCTTGTTTCTAACAGCTCCGGGTGAACAATTCAGGTGCGTGGAATTAGCATGGTTCATGGAAATGGCTCCGAACAATCTTTCGAAAACCTCGCGGGCAGCTACAACCTAAGCAACTGCAACCTGCTTAGGACTGAAAGTCCTTTTGTTGAAAAAGTATTCAGCAATGGGCAGTTACCACCACTAATATATCTTCGCTGGGAGAACTGTCCGAAGTCCTCCTTACCTCCCTCGCTTCCATCAATGAATTTAAGAGTGTTACATATAGAGGGGAAACAACTGAAAACACTCTGGCAAGATGAATCTCAGGTAGTCATGTTGTTTTTTGTTTTGTTTTACAGATACGTTTACTTTTTTCTTCAAAATGTAAAAATGGTTGTACTTAAGTGCTGTCTTCCTATACCACAATGCCAAAAGGCTGTAGAGGCTCAAACCCACTTTAATTAATATTGTATCTAAACATTGCAGGCACCTCTTCAGTTGAGGGAACTGTATGTTGATGCTCCCCTTTCAAAAATTCCAGAGTCCATTGGGAAGCTGAAGTACCTCGAAAAAATTGTGCTGTACAATGGAAACATGACGTTGCTGCCAGATTCAGTTGGGAACTTAACAAGACTCCAAAGTCTGGACTTGAGAGGGTGCTCCACTCTGCAGACGCTCCCAGACTCGGTTGGGAACCTGACGGGTCTTCAAAGTCTCGACTTGACCAAGTGCTCCACTCTGCACAGGTTCCCAGACTCTCTTGGGGATCTGACGGGCCTCCAGAGTCTCCGCTTCGGCTGGTGCTCCGCTTCGGCTAGTGCTCCACTCTGCAGATGCTCCCAGACTCGGTGCAGACGTTCCCAGACTCGGTTGGAAACCTGACGAGCCTCCAAAGTCTCTACTTGACTTGAGCGGGTGCTCCACTCTGCAGACGCTCCCAGACGAGCCTGCAAAGTCTTGACTTGGAGATGCTTGATGTGTCTGAATGTCCCAAACTGCAATGCCCAATATGGACCATTTGAGCTCGTTGGGGACGCATGTGTGTCGATGTTACAAAGTGCAATGGGGTTCGGGAGTAATCGAGCAGCTGCGCCAACGAGTGGGAGAAGGCTTCATTGAAGAAAGCTGGGGAAAAGGCTCCAGTGATGAAAGCGAGTTGTAAAATATAGAAATGGAAGTTTCATAATTACGATTGTGGTCAGGTGGCGATAGTGTTCACTGCACGCTACATACAGAGCCGTATCATAAGCAAAATGAATTATGTGATCATAAGCAACATGAATTGTAAAAAATGGTTGCTCTACCTTTCATGTAATTAATGTTTTTAATCCTATTTAAATTTATTTGAAAAATTGAAAGTATAAAGAATTAAGATAAAATTTAGTAATTTACTCTTCTAGATATTTGATCTCTTTTATTGAATTTATTGTAAGAGATTTACACTAATGGTATTTGTTTATTTATTATGTGTTTATTTATTATAATGGTTTTTATATTTTATATTTAAAAGGTTTAATTTAAGGTTTTTAGAACATATCTCTTTGTTATATGTATTTATATTTTTTAATTTTAAGATTTTGTTAACATTAAAATATATATTTTTTAATATAAGAATTTATTTTATTATATATATATAGCCCTATGGGTTAGCTCGGAGTTGGGAGGTGTGGGGTTTATTGGCTAGATACTTGAACCTCCAACAAGGTGGTCTTCTATGGCCTTCTAACGAATTTTGGGTTGGGCATGGAAAAAATAAAATGGAAGGTGGTGAGAGGTGGGGGTTGAGGGGTCTCTCTAGTGGTTGGAGAGGACCTTTGTGTGGATCAGATTCTAGATTTGTCAGGCAAGACTCTCGAAGGTAAATTCCTTGGCAAGAGGATTGGCATGGAGCAACTTCATAGATGGGTAAATGAGGTTTGGAATCTTGTTCTTGAATATGGGCCAACCTGTCACATTTTATCTAGGGGCTAGTTAGGGTTCATTTTTCGCTCTAGTGAGGATGCTAATGTTATTTTGAAGGGGTCCTGGTTCCTAGATAGTGCATTACTATCCTTGAAACTTTGGACTCCTTTGTTCAACCATACGAATGATTTTAGTGGAAGTACCCTAGTTTGGGTAAAATTGCCTAACTTGTAGATGGAGTTTTGGTCTATGTCAATAGTTCATGCTATTGGCGATTTGTTGGGAAAAACAATTTTGGTGGATGACAATTTTATGACATATGTGGACCTCATTTTGTAGTTAGGGTATTGGTGGAGATTGATGTGAGTAAAGACCTTTTTGAATCCCTGGATCTAGTCTAGGAAGGGAAGAGACACACCCATATTTTGGACTACCTAAACATTATGTTTCAATGTGCACGGTGTCATGAGCTTGGTCTTGTGTTTAAAAATTACGAGAAGCAACAAGTCAAAAAGGTTTGGAAGAAGAAGGTCGGGACTGCTAGTGAATTGGGGGATGTAGTACCCCATAGTTTTGGCTCCCATTTCATTGTCGGGGAAGTACATAGTTGATTTTGATACTGTACTCTTTCAGAAGGAAAAGGTCCCTCCTTCGATACCAAGGAACATTGTGATAGGGGATCTATCAATTCCATTTATTAGAGGTTCGAGGCCATTTTTTTCCAGACTATGAGTAGAGAGGCCTTGGGGGGAAGTGCGAGGGTTGATAGACTTGCATAGCTTTTCTCTAATAGATTTGAAGTTGGTGGACTAGTGGATGTGGAACCACTAAAAAGTAGTCCTACTTGGAGCAATAACAGATATAGAAGGGAAGGGGTTCTCAAAAGATTGGATAGATTTGTTGTACATAATCTGTTGTTGCAGAAGGTGCCCCATTACAGGTCCTGGATTTATTCGAATAGGTGTTACGATTATTTCCCTATCTTTCTTGAACTTGAACTTGATGATTCCAAACCAGGTTCCCCTTTCAAGTTTAATCCTGGATGGATAAAGGAAGAGGATTTCACTAGGTTGGTTAAGGATATTTTGAAACCATTTGACTCCTCTTTGGATCTTTCTGCAGGTGAACAATTCGTTTTGGATTTAAAAACTGTTAATAGGAAAGTGGCAACCTGGGTAGGGGAGAGGTACATGTCTTGAGATCAAAATCTGGTGGAAGTGGAAAGTGAAGTGGAGGAGGTGGTAGCTAGACTTGATTTTGGCTCTTCTAGAGAGGATCAATTACTTAGGTTAAAACAACTTGAGGCAAAGAGGACAAAATTACTTTTGGATAAGGAGTCAGACTAACAAATTAAAAGCAAACCTACCTAGGTAGAGTTGGGGGATAAGAATACTAAGTTCCTCCATTGCTATGCCAACCATAGAAGTAATATTAATACTATTTTGGAGCTACAAGATCATGGTGGTACTAAGGTTAGAGGATTTAAAGGTTCGGTAAAACTAGGGTTCAAGCACTTTGAAGGGATATAAAAGGAACATAAGAGGGAAAATTTGGCTAACATTTTAAAAGTCATATGCTATTTTCCTAGAATGATTAATGAGGAGCTTAATGAGGATTTGTATAGGCCTGTGACCAAGGAGGAGTTGTTTTCTATCTTATAGTATTTTAAAAAGGATAGGAGTCCTGGACCAGATGAGTGGTTGGTGGAGTTCTATATTGAGTTCTTTGAGTTGAGAGTAATGGAGGAGGTAAGAACTTATGCAAGGATGACTAGTGGCCTAAATGCAACCTTTATTGCCTTGATACCCAAACATAAATGCCTGGAGTCTTTTGATATGTTTCGACCTATCTCATTGTGCAATTGTTTGTATAAGATTACTGCAAAAGTGATAGCAACACTATTGAATCCTATCCTTTCTGAGTACATCTCAACTGAACAATTTGGTTTTATACAAGGAAGACAAATCCACGAGGCCATGGTACAGTACAAGAGGGTTTACACTCTATTAAACTCTCTCGCATGCCAGCAACAATAATCAAGCTTGATTTATCAAAGGCATATGCCAAGGTATATTGGATGTATCTTTGATTATTGCTATTACATCTTGAATTCATGTTGCTTGTTGTTAGGTGGATAATGTGATGTGTAACTAGTTCTTCCTTTGCAATACTGATAAATGGTGTTGCCTCTAGTTTTTCCAAGCCTACCAAGGGGCTTAGGCAAGGATGGCCCCTATCACCATATATTTTTCTTCTAGTGGAAGAAGGACTTAGTAGGTAAATACTTGAGGCTAGGTGGGTGTGATCAATATAAGGTGTTCGAATAGGGAGGGAAGCAATGTCTCATTTGTTTTTCATGGACGATTTTGTTTTACTTATCTTTGGGTCTTGTAGAGAAGGTTCACAGTTGTATGAGTTACTTATGTTATTTAATAAGGTTACAAGAATGGAATTGATTGGTGCTAATTCTACTTTGCTTACTTCAGGTATGAATGAGGATCACTATATTGAGTTCAAAAGATATTTCCGTTATCAACACTTGGACTTGAATGATGGTCTTAAGTACCTAAGATTTACTCTTAAGCCAAATTGTTACGGGAAGGAAAATTGGTGGTGTTTGGTCTCCAAGATTGAGAAAAGAATTTCCCTATGGTGCAATCGATGGCTATCAAGAAGGGGAAGAATGATATTAGTGAAGTCAATCATGGAGGCTATACCTATTCATTGGCATACTCTTGTGCATATTTCAAAAGGAATTATGGAGAAAATTTGGAAGTTTTGTTATAATTTCTTTTGGCAAAGGTAGTAATGAATTTAAAGGGTCACACTAGGTTAGGTGGAAGAACTTGGCTATCCCCAAGGAATTGGAGGGGTGGGGTTTAAAACACATTCACCTTTTTGGTCAGTCCTTGATAGAAAAGTCCTTATGGACTGTTCTCACAAAGGATAGTCTCTGGAGTAAGATCTTGGTTCAGAAGGATATTGTTGATGTTTTTGTAGCAGCGGGAGGTATTTCATCCTGGATAACTTCTTAGAGAAGAATATTCCAAGAAGTCAAAGGAAGACCAATGAACAGTTGAAAAACACCCCGGAAGGGAAGTCGGCCCACAGGAAAATAATAAAGTGGAAATAGAATTTCTAAGAAGAGAAGTCGGCCCATAGGAAAATAATAAAGTGGAATTAGATTTTTCAGGATAAGAAGTTGGCCCCAGTAAAGTGACTTGAATACTATAAATAAAGTGACGCCTTGCTCATTTGAACACTCACACAAACAACTATCTCACTCAAGAAGAAGGTGCAAGTCTGAGGCAAGGAAGAAGACACAACTACTACAGTTTCTTGGTGGTTCTTGGTGATTTCTCTTGTGCGTTACCTCTGGAAGAGTTGTGCTAGGATTGTGACACAATTGTCTACCCTTGCTAGGGTTGATCCAGATTTATAAATGGAACAAAATGAAATACAGAGGTATAACAAAGAAATACACAAAGATACAGTAAAACTTGACATCTATTAATAAAGAGAATATGTTGAAACTGTAAAAATGAAGATTGAAACAAGCTTGCTAGAATGGTTGCAGCTTATCTCTGAGAAGAGATGTGATTGTTATGCTCATTCGCAAGAAGATGAGTACAATGAAGCTCCAAAGGACTTTTTTACATCGAACGTGAATGAGAAAAACCTAGACATCCAAAAACCTAACCCTAGGAGAAGAAGCTCCAAAAGTCATGTGGACCCTGATGGGGTAAGTTGGTACATCAACTTCCCAGGTTCGTAACTTTTGCATATGATCTTCGTTTTAGGCGCACTATATCCCGTTGGAAAGGTCTTTTAGAGAATTATACATATTCATGTCACACTCTGACTCTGTCCATAGTGTGACTGTGTCAAGCCCAACAAACATTGTTTAGGTTCTCAAAACGACCCCATAAGTTTAGGACCCAAAAAGCTAGAGAAAAACTACCAAGATGAAAATTGTATGTGAGCCAGTTGGAATAGGTGGGTGGCCACCGATATCCATCTGGATCAATCCTCCCCCATTATGAAGAAATGGTCTCCATTGCATTGAGTTCCACCTTTAGATGAGGAAATTTCTGTTGAACTTGGCCCCAGGTGAGCCACTTGCCTTGGTGCAGGAGCTGCCCTTCTTTGACAACCCGATAAAGTTGGATCCTTCGTTGACAAGTGCCCTTAATATGAGTGTCCCTGATATGATTAATGGCTTTCCATTCCATGAAATCACGGTTGATCTTCGTCGGTGTCAACTGCTTTGTGATCTTTGATGTGTCCAATAATGGTGGGAAGTATGGCGGAAGGAGGTCCACATTAAACACTATAGACCAAGGAAGTGGGGAATACTGAGATCAAAAGAATTATCACCCACAACCTTGGTAATGGTATAAGGCCCATAGCAAAGTGGTCGAAGATTCTGATGGAGCCCTATAAGATGTTCTTTCTGCAAATGTAACCAAAGTTTGTCTCCCACCTGAAACTTGTGTGGCACCCGATGTTGATCACAACGTTGTTTGTACTTAGCATTGGATTTTTGTGAAATATGATGGACATGTTAGTGGATTTGATGAATCCGTTCAATAAAATTGGTGGATTTTTCGGCCTCTGACTGAACATGGGAAGATTATGTCAGTGTGGTCGCAAGGGGCAGTGCGACATCAATGGAACCCAATCATTGAAATTGCAGCCCCACCTGAAAGGGTCTATGGCCAGTCGAGCTATGGAGAGCTCTATTGTGGTTGTGTTGAACATAGGGGAGACTCTCATCCCATGTGCATGGATTCTTGGAGTTGTACATTCACAATATGTGCACGATCATCTGATTGATGACCTTTGTCTGGCCATCATTTTGGGGGTGGAAGGTAGTGGGTTTGCTGAGCTTGGTGTCCAACAGTGACTAGAGGCTTGCCCAAAATGTGTTGAGCAACCTGTTGCCTGATATGAGATGATGGTCTATGGTATCCCAAAATGTACCCACACTTATTCGAAGAAGATCTTGGTAGTGATCTCTGCTGTGATACTCTTCTTACAGGCTATCAAAATGGTCATCTTAGAAAAACGATCAACAACCATAAAAACACAGTCATTGCCTTGCTTGGTTGAAGGAAGGCTTGACATGTAGTCAATTGAGATGGATTCCCAAGGCCTATCGAGAGTAGGCATAGGGGTGTACATGCCTTGCTTCTTAGTGGCTAGTTTGGAAATATACTTGTTGACATCTCGTCGAAGTTTTGGCCAACATAAATGCTTTTGTAGTACTACCATAGTGTTTTCCATGCCAAAATGTCTTGCCATCCTACTATAGTGAGATTCCCAGATCACCTTCGCCCGCTCTCTTGAAGGAACACAGAGGTGGCCAATATGGCATAATAGTCCATCCTGAAGGTGAAAATCAATGACACTTGCTCTAGTACCCAACAATTGGTCCATGGTAGCAAAGTCAGAATCACTCTTGTAGAGTTGGGGCCACTCAGAGGCCTCATGTCCACAGGAGTGGAGTTCCGTGGTGAGGGAAGCAACTAGAGGTTGATTGAGCCAGTTGGCGACATGATTGGCGCTTCCTTTCTTATATTTGATGTAGATATGGCATTGTTGTAGGTATGTGAACCACTTATGATGGAGGTCATTCTGCAATTTTCCTTATGTCTATATGAATTGTAGAGGCTTGTGATCTATGTGAATGACTATCTCCTTCCCAAGAATGTAATGCTTCCATTGGCAGTAGAATTGTACAATGGAATACATTTGTTTGTCATATGTAGGGTACTTACAAACAACATCTATTAGTGTCTCAATACAATATGACACTGGATGACCGTGTGGAGTGAGAATTGCACCCACATGATAGTTTGAGGCATTAGTCTCAATATCGAAGGGTTGTTGTAGATTGGGTAAGGAGATGTAATGTCCCCATTTTGGGACATTACAACATTAAAAAAATTCAGAGTGTTATGCCTATCCGAGTAGCCATATAGGGGTGATAGAGAGTTTGGGAGATATTGAGGGGTTTATTTGGGCCCAACTTGCATCGTTCATCATCAGGATCCATTCCACACAACTGGGCTTTGGTTCCATTGCATTCCGACGATTTCCATAATTTTGAGTTATTATGGGTCATATCTTAATTAAATTCACTAAGAAGGTCATAATGGGCATATTACTTGGAGAAACCTGTTAGTGTAATAGCTCGTCGGAATCGGGAGGAAGAGCATCACAGGGTAAGATGATGAGAAGTGACTTTCAATGGCCAGATAAGCCATCATGATGGATAAATCACTTTTAAGAGGTAAAATGGTTAATTAATTAATTAATTAAGTGATTTAATCAAGGAATAATAAAATAAAGTAAAAGTCACTTGGAGGGAAAATGTCAACAACGAATTAGGGTTTCGGGAAGCTATAAAGGAAGGGTAAAGCAACCTAATTCATTATGCATTGTTATGATTTGATGTTGAGAGTTCCCAGAGGAGGAAGAGAGACGACCTTACTGTTTTGTGGATTTCTGGGGGAAACCACCACCATTGATCGGTTTCGGTGTTGAGAGACACACCCTAGACCATCGGAGATACCATCCAGGTACTTCACCGTACTTTTCAGGGGTATCCATTACAGAGTGCGCTACTCAGCCATTGAGGGCGCAAGTCAGTTTGAGGGTTTGGAGAGCTACACGCGATTCGTTTCTAGATTGCAGTTTCCTTCCAACACATTTGAGATCCAGCCAAGGCGCTTCTATTGAGCCATCTATCATCGGATTCTGACAGTGGAATCTTACATATCGCCTCATCCAACCATTTAGGGTGCAACTCTTCCGGACAAACATTTGGGGTTGCATGCAGAGTATCAGAGCAGATCCGGGCAAATCCTTCTGACCTAGTTCTGCATTTGGCTAGATGATCATTTTGAGCCATATAGCATCAGATTCCATTGGTGGAATCCTTTGGGGCACATCCAGTGTCCCAGGAGGTGCGCAAACCCCCCAGGGGTCCAAATCTAGTGCCTCAGAGACTAGATCCAAGATCCGGCACTCATCCATTTCAGTCTAGAGGCTAGGGCACTTCTATTGGAGTAGTTTTCAGCGCATTCTGACGGTCTATCCTTCCGGATGAGTTTTCCAGCTGGTAGAGGTTACCGTACTTCTCCAGAATCGCATATTTTTGCCGATCTATCCGTGCATGCATCAGATCTGCTATTATCTTCTGATCACAGATATTTTTATGCTATTTGATTGTATTCCAGTGATAATCCATGAGATCTAGCTGACGTTTATATTCTATATTTCTAGTAGGCTATTATATTTCCATGCTTGAACCATATAATACATGATGTTGGGCAGTTGATGTTCTTTACTTCTGCATGCATCCTTTATATGTTGTTTAAACCATAAATATGAAACATGCACATGAAATAACCAACATGCACATGCAATAACCCACATGCACATGCAATAACCATCAAGATCTCAAACATACAACTGAAACACATCTAGAAACCCCCTAGTGTATCAATTCTGCAAGATAGAACAATAGATCAGTAGCAAATATCTTGATCAACGGGATCAGGGATATTACAGTGGTATCAGAGCTTTAGTCATGCCAGCCTGTGACTAAAGTCGATGAGCTCAGCGGGTGACCCACACGACAAAGAGGATGTGGGGAGACAGATATGAGTGATGAGAGGGCAGTGGTAAGGCTCCCATGGAACCAGAGGCAACCTTCATGCAGGTTATCAGTGATATGTTAGCTAGTTAGTGGACCATGTCTCATTCCTTGGCTCAAGTGGCTGATAGATTGGCTATGGTGGGCATCCCGGGCACACCAGCCCCACATGCAGTAGAGGGGAACTCGGGGGAAGCTAGTAGACCCCGGACACCTACTCGCACATACACATCTTCGAGTAGGATTCCCAGACCATGGTTCCCTAGTTTTCAGAGGGCACCACCATAAACAACACACTAGTCATTAGTACACAAGCCGCCCACTCAGGCAGAAGACATTGCAGAGTACACGAGGGAGTATGCAGCATTGGGCCGTGACTTCCATCATGACATGACACTGGTCGAGTACTGTAGACTTAGGGGAATGAACCATCCTAGAGAACCTCAGAGAGGAGGACAACAAAAACAACAGGGGCATAACATAGATTACATCCGAAAAGTTGGTAAACTCACCATACCTTCTTTTGACGGATCGTCCAAATGCACTGCCAGAGCTGGGGTACAAAAGTTAGACATGTACTACAAGCTCAACCATATGACCGAGATAGAGGCTAGTGACTCTTACGCATTTG
>ML788799.1:52786-71707 GCA_009831015.1 Picea engelmannii
GGATTCAACACTTCAGCATAGTGGTGACACTTGTGAGGATTCATATGTGTTGGCACTTAGACATGATGAGATTAGGAGGTTGGATGACCTACCTATGGGTGTAGACATGGCTTCTAGGAAGTCATGTATGGAGGATGATGAGCTTCCTATGATGAGAGAGCCACATTTTTCATATTCTCAGTCACCTATGCTAGCCACGACACATGAGGATATCAGTGGCATTCTTGATATGGTAGAGGAGCCTTGTGTGGGGATTGTACACAAGGGACATATGGATCTGCAGACCCATGAGGAGAGGTATGGCTTGGAGATAGTTGACCTTACACATACCTATCACTATGAGGAGAGTGAGTCACCACTCTTGGAGATTCCATTGATGGACCAGGTTGTGGAGACCGAAAGCTTGTTGGGACACTTACTCCCAGGATCGATCTACAGTGATGAGGATACACTCCTTATTGGTTGGGATGATCATAGCACGTGTCTAGACACATCTGCATGGGATCCAGGTGCAGATGATATTAGTAGGGTGAGTGCACAGGAGGATACAACTGCTCATATAAGATATAGTGCGATTCAAATGGGGGTAGCAGTTTGTGATGGTTTGCAGTGGCCTACAGGAGGACTCAGTAGCATAGTGGACAATGGGCAGTTCAATGCCTTATCTTTAGAGGAGTGTGTTGTTGGGGATTCCATTGTTGACACTAGAAATGAGGGGCATGAGGTAGAACCTCATCGAGACTATGATCAGGAGTCACGACACTGGAGGGGACAATTGAGAGTCAGTGAGGACATGATCATGGCATCCACTTGATGCATTGATGATACACACACATGGATGGTTATTGTTGGAGGGCCTCGATGGCACATGATAGTTCAGATAGGGGACTTGCCATTGATGAATTCCATACACTCATGGAGAGAGTGACTGTGATGAGGGCTGACTACTAACAATTATTGATGGATAGAGATTACCTATTGGAGATTAGCAAGATGTATCATAGGCCACTGAGGGAGCAGGAGCTTGAGGTGGACTGAATCACTCATGATTTGGTGAGCACATGAGGATTCTTGGAAGGCACACAGACAACCCTTCAAGAATCAGAGTCCAGATTAGATGAGCTCCTTGAAGAGACTGGTCAGAGATACGCTATATCTATCTTGGTAGAGAGTCAGATATGTTCCTCAATTACATTGTTGGAGGATATCTGGGTGTCGCAAGGGCCACCATTCATGGGTAGTTCTGAGACAATTAGTCATACACATACACATGAGGATTCCAGAGCCAGGGGCAATTATGAGGACACTTTCATTTGTGTTCCAGGATTGGTTGATATCCACACAGAGGGTGATCCGACAGTACACCTTGGACATATGATGATGAGAGAGATGTACAATGGGATTCATGGGGACGCATTGGATGGCGGGGGGGAGACACACTTAGTGGAGCATGGAGATTCCTCTCCCTTGCAGCAACACATAGTTCCGGGAGATCACCTTCACAGTAGAAACAACTATCTGAGTGATGATGGAGGGAGAGTGATTGACCAGTAGTTTGTAGAGTTATCTACTGATGTACTCGATAGTTGGAGTTTAGGCGATTATTCACCATGGGTGCTAGTGGATGAGCTTTTGGTCCAATCCTGGGGATTAACCAAAGCATATGATACTTTGCGGTCCTACAGTTGGGTGCATATATTTATGATAGCCTTTCCCAACACTTTTATCATTGACATCAACACAGGGGGAGCTAGACAGTGGCAGGGGACATGGAGACTTAGTAGGCTGAGACCACCTGACAAGAGTTTCTTGATTGCATACAACAAGATAGGGGTGGATCATCAGGGGCAGATAGTTGAGGTACTAGGCGTGATGGAGAGTATCCTAGGCCATGGGACAGAGGATATCTCAAAGGTTGCTACATATTCATACTCTCATTGGGATGAGGGTGGAGGTATTTCGACAGATACTAGTAGGGCACATCAACAATTAGTGGGGATTGGAAGTGATGAGCTTCCAAATTTGACATGGGATCTTGGAGTCCATTGGGTCGATAGTTGGTTTCATCTTATGAGGATCCATGCATGGAGGGTCCAGTATGGATACTTTGAGCAGAAATTCATGATCAGAGTAGAGTAGCATCAACATGATGGTCCCTGTCAGAGACTAGCATGGCACCTTGGGATTACAGGGCTGGGCATTTCATTGACTGATGGAGACGAGCGGACGTTTGTAGGGGGAAGTCACTTTGATTTTCCATTGAGTTTCAGTATTGGGGAGAGCAAGTCATTGGCTAGTGATTCGTTGAGGTCTTGTATTACCTCACTATGGCAGCAACATGCTCATTCGGTGGGGGTCGTGTTGAGTTTGGTATGGTCTGGTAGGATAGACCCATTTCGGATCGAGGCCATGTGTTATTTGCAGGAGACTCATGGTGTTGATATGTTACATAATTATACTCCACAGGGTATTACAGTTCACATTCTGATATGGGATCTAGGGATTGGAGTGCTTGGTAGTTCAACGTTTGATGGAGTTGAGTTTCAAGTAGAGTGGTTTCTCAGGGAGTTGATTGAGATTATTTGGCCATTGATCATTCTACTCATCAGGAGCATGTGGGTGTCATGTGTGGTGAGCACTTGGAGAGACCACATCTTGAGGGGGGTCTACCTTGTGTCACATAGGTGGATATGGGACCCCGATATCATATGTAGTTGGATTCAGTTATTGCTTGAGGACAAGCGATATTCCGGCAGGGAGGACTGTAATGTCCCCATTTTGGGACATTATAACATTACAAAATTTCAGAGTGTTATGCCTACCCAAGTAGCCAGATAGGGGTGATAGAGAGTTCGAGAGATATTGAGGGGTTTATTTGGGCCCAACTTGCATCATTCATCATCAGGATCCATTATGCACAACTGGGCTTTGGTTCCATTGCATTTCGATGATTTCCGTAATTTTGAGTTATTATGCGTCATATCTTAATTAAATTCACTAAGAAGGTCATAATGGGCATATTACTTGGAGAAACCTCTTAGTGCAATAACTCATCGGAATCGGGAGGAAGAGCATCACAGGGTAAGATGATGAGAAGTGACTTTCAGTGGCCAGATAAGCCATCAGGATGGATAAATCACTTTTTAGAGGTAAAATGGTTAATTAATTAATTAATTAAGTGATTTAGTCAAGGAATAATAAAATAAAGTAAAATTCACTTGGATGGAAAAGGTCAACAACAAATTAGGGTTCCGGGAAGCTATAAAGGAAGGGTAAAGCAACCTAATTCATTGTGCATTGTTTTGATTTGATGTTGAGAGTTCCCAGAGGAGGAAGAGAGCCGACCTTACTGTTTTGTGGATTTCTGGAGGAAACCACCACAATTGATTAGTTTCGGTGTTGAGAGGCACACCCTAGCCCATCGGAGATACCATCCAGGTATGTCGTTGTACCTTTCAAGGGTATCCATTGTAGAGTGCGCAACTTAGCTAGTGAGGGCACAAGTCAGTTTGAGGGTTTGGAGAGTTGCACGAGATTCGTGTCCAGATTGCAGTTTCCTTCTAACCCATTTGAGATCTAGCCAAGGCACTTCCATTGAGCCATCTATCATTGTATTATGATGGTGGAATCTTACATATCGCCTCATCCAACCATTTAGGGCGCAGCTCTTCCGGACAAACATTTGGGGTTGCATGTAGAGTATCATAGCAGATCCAGGTGAATCCTTCCGACCCAGTTCTGCATTTGGCTAGACGATCATTTTGAGCCATATAGCATTAGATTACGTTGGTGGAATCCTTTGGGGCGCATCCAGTGTCTCAAGAGGTGCGCAAACCCCCCAGGGGTCCAGATCCAGTGCCTCAAAGACCAGATCCAAGATCCGGCACTCATCCATTTCAGTCTAGAGTCCAGGGCACTTCTATTGGAGAATTTTCCATCACATTCTAATGGTCTATCATTCTGGATGAATTTTTCAGCTGGTAGTGGTTACCGTACTTCTCCAGAATCGCATATTTTTGCTTATCTATCCATGCATGCATCAAATCTGCTATTATCTTCTGATCACAGGTATTTTTATGCTATTTGATTGTATTCCAGTGATGATCCATGAGATCTAGATGACGTTTATATTCTATATTTCCAGTAGGCTATTGTATTTCCATGCTTGAACCGTATAATACATGATGTTGGGCAGTTGATGTTCTTTACTTCTACATGCATCCTTTATATGTTGTTTAAACCATAAATATGAAACATGCACATGAAATAACTAACATGCACATGCAATAACCCACATGCACATGTAATAACCATCAATATCTCAAACATACAACTGAAACACATCCATAACCCCCCCAGTGTATCAGATTTGCAAGACAGAAAATAGATCGGTAAAAAATATCTTGATCAACAAGATCAGGGATATTACAGGAGAATACTTGAGCTGAGCACAAACGATGTTTCAGATCATCAAATTCTTTCTATTGTGCCTTCCCCCACATGAAATTTTCCTTTCCACCACCCTAGGTCACTTAGCTGAGGTCCCATGCAATATGGGAGAATCCCAACATGAACTTGCGATAGAAGTTGGCAAGTCCTAAAAATATCTGAAGCTCGGTCAATGTGGTTGGGGCTGGCCAGTCACGAATGACATGGATCTTGGCTAGATCCACATGCACACCATGCTCATCAATAATGTATCCTAGGTATTGGACCATGTTCATGCCGAAGGACCATTTCTCCAAGTTAGCATACAACTTGGGTTGTTGTAGAGTGTAAAGGACTTGTTGAATATGTTGCAAGTGTTCCTCCCAAGTTTTGCAGAAGATGAGGATGTCATCCATATATACCACCACAAAAGAATTGGTGAAGGGCCACAATATATCATCAATTAACCTCATGAAAGTTGTTGGAGCATTGGTTAAAACAAAGGGCATGACTAACATTTCAAAAAGACCTTCTTTGGACTTGAAAGTAGTCTTCCATACATCAGTCTGCTCTATTGGGACATGGTGGTAGCTAGACTTTTGATCAATATTACTGAAGTACTTGGACCCCTTGAGTTGGCCAAGAAGGTCATCGATTTGGGGAATTGGGTATCGATTTATCACTATGAGTTTGTTTAGGGCTCTGTAGTCAATACAAAGTCACTAGGTCCACTCTTTCTTCTGCACAAGTATAATCAGTCTCCCGTAGGGTGACGAGTTGGGTCAGATGTTTCCCTTTTGAAGCAATTCTTGCATCTGGTGCTTGATTTCCTCATTTTCCATTAGAGAGTGACGATATACTGGCCCATTGGGTAGTGGTGCACCGAGGGTTACATCGATTGAATTCTTGACCTGACAGTGCAACGATACCCCTGTGGGTGAGGAGAAGATGACTTTGTACTCTTCCACGAGCTTGTCCACCTGTTTCTGCTACGTGGAGAGACCCTGTGTAAAAGCCATGGTTGTGGCGGTGATTTTTTGTTCACCTTGAGAGAGAATCATGAAGAATATGAATTTCCTGGTCTGGGAAATGACCTTCCTACATTTCTTAACAAAGATCAAAGAAATGGTGGTAGGCGGAGCTACCTTTGGTATCCTATACAATTGTATACCCAAAGTAATAATAAAACTACGAGGTCTAGACTCATATACATCATGGTGTTTCCACAAGTATGGTTAGCCTAAAAGAACATCACAAAATTCAAGTGGGTCGATATCACACAATACCTCATCCTTGAATGGATTGATACTGTAAGGAAGGTGACATTGTTGGTTGGCACGAAGGTCTTTCCCTTGGCGGAGCCACCCGATGGTATAGGGTTGCGGGTGTGGTGTCGTTGGTAGGTTCAACCACTTGATGACCTCAACTGATATTACGATCATTTGGCTTCTGCTATCGATAATGAAATGCAACTAGATAACCTTCACCCACATTTTCAAGTGAAAGAGGCACTCACATTCCTCTAGTTCTTCTGGTGCACTTGGTTGGACCTTAGTGGTAGTGACAGTGGCAATGGGTTATGCACCAATGATCCATTTCGCCTTGTTTGGCTATGATTCAAAGTCGGAACCTTCCTATGACTCTGAGGCTTTCAGCTCGGCCACCAATGAATGCTTTGAGCAACACTCATTGGTGTTATGCCAAGGGATTTTATGGAATTAACACCACTTTCTAGTGTCTTTCTTCGTCTTCTCAACAACATTCTTTGTTTGTGGCTTGGACTAGTTGTCCTGAGAGGGTCCATCCTTGCTCTGTCCTTTGTTCTGTGGCTAGGGGTTTCCTTTTCCTTGCTTCTATTGTGAGGCATTCTAAGATCTGAACTCCCTCTTATTCTATTTAAATTTCTGCTCAATTTTGATAGCATATCGATAAGCCACGCCCAGTGACAAGATGTTTAGAAACTCCATTTATGTTTGGATGTATCTGTACATACAACCACGATACTTGAGCACCAGATGGAATTCAGAGTCTTTGATACCAACTTGGTGTGCAAGGTTCAAAAAATATTTTTGAACTCAAGTATTGTCTGGTCCCTTTCCTGTTGCAGGCTAGTCCATATCGTATACTGGTCATCGTAGCTTCCAATAGGGTAGTATTGTTCCTTAATAGCATCCCTGAAAGAATCCCAACTAGGTGTGACTGTAAATAGTACATATTCCTCAATGGACCTTTGCTCACAGTAGGTCTCCCACAAATCCTTGACATGGGGGATGACCTTAAGGAATGCAAAGGTGATATTTTCTCTATTGGAAAAATTATGGACAAAAAAATACCCTTCTAGCAGATTCAACCATTTATCTACGACATATGCATCTATCTGACCTTCAAATACATGAATAGAAAAAATCACTTGTACCTTGAAGGGGGTTGCGCCTCTACAGTGGCTTCCTAATGAATATGTGTCACCTATTGGAAGCCATCGAAGGATCTATGAAAAATTATCCATCATCTCGTTCCTTTGTCATGTGAGGGCTAAACTTCATAAATTTCATAAATCACTATATTATAAAAAATTTAAATTTCTATGAAAATCACCTTATCCTTTTTCTTGTGAGAAGATATGGATGTATCCTCTACTTGCATGTGATTTAGAGGGTTGTATGAATGACTTTGAGCATACAATTATTCTTCTATTGAAGCCTTTATTCAATATTTTTATTATTAAGAGGTTACTTGTTGCACATAAAGAGCAGATTTAGTTATCAAGAACCATTCCATATATAAAATAAATCAATAAATACTTGGGGTTTGCTATCCAAAATTCTCCTCAATCCAAGAGCATCAAGAAAAATCTTTTAGATTATGATAGAGGAGTATCGTCTCTATAAAAACACAGGGGGATTTTTATCCTCGTGAGGTTGTTGTTTAGATATTGACCAATCTAAATATCAATAGTCTTTAAGGTTGATACACACTAGTGCATACATGAACAATAAAGCACCAGTATGCCAATGTTGAGGAGCACCACCATACTTTATAATAAAAAATACATGTAATGAATAAATTGCATTGGTATCGTTGAACATTATGCACCGGTACACCTCACTATCGCCAAGCACACCACAATAGGGTAAACAAAAAGAAAACACCAAACCAAATTTCATTGTTAAACTGCATCCCATGCTTCCAAACTCTAAAGAAAGCATCAATGTACACCATCCTTCCTAAGAAGCCCTATTTCTGATGCTCTACATCGACTTGGATAGCTCCATTGGTAGATTCCACACATTTCCAAATTTTGGAAATTACCATGAATTTTAATTTCCTCTCAACGGTGAAACCATGCCTCCTCGAGACATAAGAGGTCAGGTAAATTGTTTATTACCTTCCTATTTTCATTTTCATCCAATCAAAATTTGAATTTAGCTTCAAATTTAACATTTTTTTCAATTTTGTTTACAGTTCTATGTGGTGCACCTGAACACTTTGGCTCGCCTCGAAGCAGTGCATACTATGTTAAATTCATAGTGAGCACTGCAATCGGTGTGTCTCATATATATGTATGCACTAATGTCGTTCAAGCAAGAGCACCGCGATAAATTGTAAAAACAAAGAGGTGCGTTCTTCAGAATGCCATGCAACCAATGCATAATTGGATTCAACCCGCACCGAGAGATTTCACTTAATTAATTGCACCACTAACTTAACTATTTATAAAATTTAACATAGTGGTGCAACCATTTTAACCAACCGCACTGATGCACACATGAAAAATAAAGCATTGGTGCATCAATGTTCAAAATCACCGCATTAAAATTACACAAACTGAATAAATCACACTAGTGTCATTGAACATTACACATCGGTGCGACACACTGTCGTTAGGAACACCGTGGTAGGTTAAATAAATAAACAATTACCAAACCAATTTTTATTGTTAGAGTGCGTCCCATGCTTCAAAACTCCGAAGAAGCACCAATTATCACCATCCTTCCTAAGACACCCTATTTCTGGAGCTCTACATCGACTTGGATATCTCCATTAGTATATTCCACAGATTTCCAAATTTTAGAAATCACCACAAATTTTAATTTCCTATCAATGGTGAAACCATACCTCCTCGGGAGATAAGAGGGTAGGTAAATTGTTTATTAGCTTCCTATTTTCATTTTCATCGAATCAAAATTTGAATTTAGCTTGAAATTTGGCATTTTTTCATTTTTTTTCCAATTTCACGCAGTGCACTTGAACTGTTTGTCTTTCCCTGAAGTGGTGTGTAAAGTGTTAAATTCACAATGAGCACCACCATCAATGCATGCTGTGTTAAATTCACAGTGAGCATTGCCATCGGTGCATCTCATATATATGTACGCACCGGTGTCATTCAAGCAAGAGCACCGAGATAAATTATAAAAACAAAGTGGTGTTTCCTTCATAACGCCCTGCAACCAACACACAATTGGCTTCGACCCACACCGATACATTTCACTTAATTAACAAAACCACTAACTTAACAATTTATAAAATTTTACATAGCAATGCAATAATTTTAATCAAACACACCAATATTGTCTATAGAAATATACCAGGACATATGTTGCCCGACTTAGCATAGCGGGGTGTCTCATTGGATGCCTCGTTCCCAGTGCTTTATCCTTTACAACAAATCGCATAACATAATGTCGGTGCTCGACTATCACGGAGGCACCAATGCGTTACTAGTAACACATCACACTGCTTCAGATGTGATAATGCAATTTAACCTGGTGGTTCCCATTAGTTCAACAAACACACTGGTGTTGTAAAGACAATGACACCGAGGTTAATTTTTAATAATCAATTAGAGTGGTGTGACTTGTTAGACATATTGTTGCAATTTGGTGTGGTGTGACAATAATCATGGTGCACCAATGCGTAAAGGTTAAATGTATGCACCACAACATGTTTTTAAAAATAAACATTGTGGTTCATCTTCTCTAGGGCCCGTTAGTGGTGCATTAGTAACACAACGCACCACGAGACATAATATCGGTGCTCTGGTAAAACTGGTGCACCGGTGCTTTGAGTTTAACAAAGGGAATTCTGGATTTGCTTTCCATAAATTTGTAGTTTTGTGGTGCGTATTTGTTAACAAAATGAATCGGTGCAGTTAAAAGAACTGACTTGATTCGGTTAAAAGCACTAAGTAGGTGTAGAGCGTCTTATGGGATGCACCGCACAACTACTTAGTGGTGCGACAAGAAACGTGGCACTAGTGTGTATTAGTAACAACACCACACGACAATGTTATTTTTCTGATAGAGCGCACTGTAGTCGGTGCGTATGTGTTGTTTTCGGTGCACTGATTGATTTTTTATTTTTTTTTGAAAAACAAAATACTTTTAGATTTTTTTAAATACACGTCATTTATATATGTATTTTTTTTATAATTTCAATTTGTTTTATCTATATATATTTTCCTAATAATATATGTATGTGAATCAAAGATGACGATGATGAAAGGAGGAGGAGCATCAACAATAATTGGTCGATATGATCACATTTGTGCGTGAGTGGGAGGTCAGGGAGAGGGATTTTCTCCCTCGCCCTATTTCACAATCGACACAAAACCTTTTGATGGGTGTTGGCCTCCTAAAGTTTAATTAGGAGGGTACATGTTAAGCCCTAAATAGTGGTACATTACCCCTTAATTGGGGAATATTACATTAGTATTGTTATTTTATTAGTCCCTTCCATGGGACTATAGCAATGAGTTTGCTTTTGATGTGACATTGATGTGACATTAATTTGCCTTTTACCATAAATTTGTGTATGCAATGTAATGTTTAACATATGAAAACAAATATATATTTTTGATATAATAAAAATATTTGTGTTTCTCATTCATTTCTAATTGGTTGATAGAATTGAAGTGTTATTGCTCCCTTCACGTCTTTCAATATGTAGAATTAATTACATAATCAATGAATTTCACGAATCACAACATCTAAATATAAAAAGTTGTAGTGTGTATTTATTATTATGCATTATTATATTTATTATCTCATATATTATTTATTATTATATTTATAATATATTTATTATATTTATATTATATTTATGAATATTATAGTTCCATTGAGCTTACTATTAATTATATATTTTGAATAACAAAAAACCCTCAATTATTATCTTATGACAAAAAATATTCATTACTTGTGCATTTAGTTATATTAAGTTTCATTGTTCAACATGTATTTCCGAACTAACTCGGCAGGGACTGCGTTGCCATGCAACCCTTGTTTATGTTGTCTTGGGTCCATTAGTTGTAATTGTACCTCCTAGTCTCCTATATATACCAAGGAGACATTTTCATTTGGAATCATCTTGTATTTGTGAATTTGTGTGGTGTATAAGGAGGTTTCCCCCTCGAAGAGGCTTATTATCTGAAATTATCGCGTTTTTCAAGGTGTGGAGTATTTATTCTGATGTTTTTATGCTATTTGGATATTTGTTTTCTAACATTTGGTATCAGAGCTCAAGGTATTGGGGTTTCGCCGTTGCATCTGAGACACCTTGTAATTTTCGCTATAACTTTTTTTGGGGAAGTTTCAAAATGAAATCCTTGGGGAATATTTATTATATGGATCAAGGTACTTTTGGTTAAAATATAAACATCTGGGGATTTATACTTTTGGACATATATCTTGTGGAAGATCAGGTTCCTAAATCATCCTGAGTTTAGTCATCTCAGACTTTTATCTATAATTTTTTTCTGTGATGATTCATATGGTGAAACTCAGAGGATATTCAGAGGAATTATCAAGGTAGTTGTGGTAAAACTTTCAGCTTATGGGTCATCTTAATTTTGGAGATACACCCTGTGTAAGATAGGATAACTGACTAGTCCTATTAACTTGTCTCAAAAAGGTGTTCTAGGTAAAACAATGATATCTTCTTCAATGAGTATCCAAATTAAGTGAGACTAGTTGAATTGGACAGTGGATAGTCTGTAGTATTTATGGTGAAAGTTTCAGAATAAGATATCACATATTGTGCATTTGGAATGCTTTACAAGTATGCTCTCCTAGAAAGGCCAAAAATCATCAAGGTGTGGGGAAGTTACCATAAATTCCACTTGGCACATACAATTTTGATCAGACCTGTGGCATTGCAAAGAGGAAATATCATATAAATATAGAATGGAATTTCATACCTAGAAGGGTCAAAATTTTAAAGATACAACAAAAGAAAGGTTGTCTAACAGAACAACATCCAAATCAGGGTTTAAAAGGTGCATTTTTTGTTTTTGGAAATTTGCATATCTTTTGACTAGAAGATCCAATTGGGGTGATTCAAAAAGTATAATAAAATGGGATAAAAGGAGTATCACATAAACTTGAGAGAAAATTATTTTTTTTTAGGTACAAACGTGTTATGGTGTCTTTAAATGTAGGAGCTGTCGTTACTGGTCGGCGATGCTACAACCCGGGGACAGTGTGGTTCTTCCACATACCTAGAGTATATCGGAAGGCCCATTTCGAATGGTTTTGCATTAGAAAACACTACTAAATATTTGAGCTCCCATGTACCTGATGTATATCGAGAGACCCCCTAGAATATTTAGAATTACCGAGTAAACATTTTGGTCATCTTGTTTCTATAGTACATTGAGAACAACACTCAGGGAGATCACTCTCTAGTACCTAGGTAGTCAGATAGTATGGCTAAGGACATGGTCAAGCCTCCTTAGTTAGTTTCCTGAGATATTGGGCCAAGTACTATTGTTGGATCCCACATGTATATCATAGAGCTATAGCACCTGACACTCCCTTGTATGTGAGGACCTCTACCTAATCCAATTAGGAATTCCTACCTTGACGTGATACTTGGCCAACATGCCACCAAAAAAGGGAAATTCTACACCAAATAATCCTTCAGACAGTCCTACTTGGACTCTTGATGAAGGTGAAGAAATGTGTAGGGTAATAAATGATTTACAAAAGAAGGCAGTAACACAAGATGAACTATAAGGGACGATGGATTCAAACGAAGCTAAGATGGAAGCGATAATGGATACTAAGATGGATGGTTTAAATGGGGAGATCATGGAAGGATTGAAAAAGTTGCTAATAGAGAGGCCACCTGAAAGTGACAATGTATCCCATGAAATTCATGATGAGGACACAAGGAAGATGATTCAAGACTGGAGAAACTCCAACTTTGGGTTGAAGACCAACCACTTTCCTAAGATCTATATGAGGAAGTTTGATGGAAAGTATCCAATCACATGGATACTCCATATGGAGTAGTTCTTTGATCTACATGATGTGCCACACAACAAAAGGTACTAATTGCATCTTTATATTTAGAACTCAATCATTTTGTGTGGTATTGATGGCTTTGTTCTCACAAATCACTTGTCACCTGGACAATTTTCACGGAAGAAATAATAACACACTATGAGGATACAAGGAGAAATACCTTCTTCAACCAATTGATAAATCTCAAGCAAAAGGGTTCAGTAGCAGAGCACATTGAGAACTTCCAAAGATTGAATATAAAGGTAACGGATATTCCAGATGAGCGCCTGATTGATGTATTCATAGAAAATTTAAAGGATAACATTCAACATGAGGTTCTCCTTTGGGAACCCAAATCATTGGAGAATGTGTTCAGGGTGGCGAAAAATGTTGAAAGTAAAAAATTGGCTATGGCTACTAGAAGGACTACTCCTAACATCTATCGAGAGAATAATGTTCCTTATTCTAAACCACTTCAACCTACAAGGTGGACACCTCAACAATTGGAGGAAAGAAAAGAAAAAGGTTTATGCTTTAATTGTGACAGCAAGTACAGTAAGGGACATAAGTGTGGTGAGAAGAAATTATTTTACATAGATTGTGAAGAGGAAGAATAAGAATAAGAATAAGAAGAACAAGAACCATCTCAAGATTAAAACGTAGAAGAGATTTATTCTAAAGAGTTGATTCCCACCATATCATGTAATGCATTGGTTGTAATTATCACTCCTCAAACCCTCAATATTGAAGGATATATCAAAAAGAAAAAGGTAATAGTCCTAATTGATTCTGGTAGTACTCATAATTTCATTCACTGTAAATTAGCCAAAGCTCTCAATTGCTTTATATATCCAGCGCCAGAGTTTCAAGTAATG
The DNA here is from genome assembly GCA_009831015.1 of Picea engelmannii. Taxonomy (NCBI): domain Eukaryota; kingdom Viridiplantae; phylum Streptophyta; class Pinopsida; order Pinales; family Pinaceae; genus Picea; species Picea engelmannii. The sequence goes on from ML788799.1 coordinate 66,372, forward strand.
ATTGCAAATGGAGGAACTATCAATTGCTCAGGAAAATGTCATAAGATCAATCTTACTGTTGTAACCTAGGTCTACACCCCTCCCCTCCTCTCTCATTTCCCTATGCCTTAATCAATTTTTTCCTCTTCTGGTTGGTTAAGTCGGTTTACCATTACTGAGTGACTTGGTTCTTATTCGTTTCTTTCTTGATTGAGTCTTCACGCATTTTTGTTTCTATTATTTCTTGAAGGATAATTACATGTCGTATTTGGTTCAAAATGCTTGTCATCATGTTTTCCATTGATTGAGCTCACAACAGGTCGACCGAGCCTTTTTGTATGCACAGGAAACGCCCGTGGACAAAACACAACAATTCAAAGCCGTCATTTTCAGGCCTGGATTGTCAAACGAACAGGGTAATTTTTCAACAGTAAAGATCCAAAAGGTCGGTCAAATCAACGACTCTCGTCCATTCGGGGGTCCAGAATCGTGCGGGTTTTAATAGAAGGCATTACGAAAGTCACTCCACGACTTCGACGTTTGAGTGTCCGAACTTGTCATTGTTTCGATCGCCGAAGTGTCAAACTCCCGAAGTATTTAATGTTAAACACAACTTAATCCCGAGTTAATTAGTGATAAGAACTGGCTAATCACTTCGCGAGATCATCACTTCGGTAGATTTTCATGCTTTACATCCAGAAACTCCCAAACGTCGAACTGTTGAATTGTCGAAGTCCCGAGGTGACGTCAGGCTGCTATGTCACTTCAGGCCCGTACTACTTCGAGAGATTTTCATGCTTTACATCCATAAACTCTCGAACGCCGAAATGTCGAACTGTTGAAGTCCCAATGTGATGTCAGGCTTCCACGTCACTTCAAGCCCATACTACTTCACGATATTTCCATACACTTTGCATTCAAAATCTTCTGAACTTTGAAGTGTCGAAGTGACGAGAGACTACCACATCACTCTGGGCCTGTACTACTCCAGGAGAAATTCATGCTCCACAATCCAAAAATCCTGAAGCCTGAAGTGCCGAAGCACGTGGAAACCATCAGTTGAGACACGTGGCACACTCATCAGTCATGACACGTGGCACTCATTCCAACTCATTTGGTTGCGTCATTCGCCCATTTCCATGTGACATGTGTCACCCTTCTTTCATGAAACGTCAGCGATATGACATCTGACCGCCACATCAGATTCAGGAGATCTTCCTTCGAGGGATTTCCAATCACAAAATTCAGAAGCTACCAAGCTCCAAAGTGCCGAAGTGACAAGAGACTGCCACGTCACTTCGAGAGAAAGTCACTTCGGGAGATATTCATGCTTTGCGTTCAAAATCTCCTAAGCTCTAAGAAATTAACGCCATCGCTACGTATGGCTAGGGAGGTCCTAATATGGCAGACATATATAAACTTTAGTAGGGGCGCTAAAATAGTAGGGTTACCCAGATCACAGATTGCAACATGATCGACGACCACACTTCATTGCGGGGATGGAAAATGCTCGAACGTTAACATCATTTAGCAGTCCCGCAATCAAAACCATGGTATTGTTGGAAAGGTACTTGGCATCTCGTGGGGGATTGCGGGGGTCAGAGCGGTTTGGACCCAAAACACCCTCGACAACTTACGCAATCGCGTGCTTATAGAACGTCAGGTCACCACGTCACTCCGAGATATTTTCACACTGCACATCCAGTCATCTCTAGTAGCCTCAAACAATGCGCATGCATGTTAGGGCTCAATGCAGAACTCAATTTCATCACTCCTAGTCATTCTCTGCCATTCTTAGTTCATTCCAGCGCATTCATCGGTCCAGTTTTGTTGCCAATAGCAATTTCCAATTGTTTAATTACATGATTCTTTTAGATTAAGTTAATGAGTGGTATTTTATGTGGGATAAGAACCACTCTTTTTTATTAAGTCAAGTGTGAAGTATACATTGTTGTACTCCAGCAGTGTTTTAGTCAAGTTAATAAGTTGTTCTACAATTGTTAATGTAGAGTTAAGTCGGAGTCCCAGATGGACGAGAGCCTCTGCAGCTCTGATAAATATACAATTTATGTATGTTTAAGGGGTGGAGTTTTGGGGGAAAGGATAGCAATGCAACACTGGTTGGACCCATTCGATGCATGTATTAAAGATATCTACCTGGTGAATATACTCTTGATGACAATGTTTCATTCAAATCTTCATGTGTTTTTTTATCTTATCTTGAATACAATTTTGATTTTTTCAAATTACATTTCATTTCTTTCAGCTATTGTATAACTTGTCTTTATTGATATGCAACTTGTTAAAAGAGCTAATGCTTGGTGAATAATTGTTTTTATCGCAACCCAAGGGAGTAACTGTGTTTTTGATACATGTTTAATGTCTTGAGATGATATTTTAATTATTAAACTTCTTGCAACAGATTATTCATTGAGTGGTTTGTTGTTTCCCTTTGTTTTTATTATTTCACTTGTATGTCATTTGTGTGCCACTAGCCAAGGAGGACCCTCATCCATATCATTTTTCCAACCCCAACCATGCTCTTGTCTTGGTAGAACCAACCCTCTAATTGACCAACAAAATTAATAAAGAATAATCATTCCAAAACTTGAGGTGGCATAGCTCTGCCCTTTAGCAGTCAGGTGCAGACTTTAGGACCAACATCTTCTGGCGCCGCTGTCGAGGAATAGAGTAACGAAATATATTTCCCTGGGAGAACGAAATTGATCAGGTCTGATCTTTGATGGTGAACAAAGACCATGCACATTCAGACTACATATCATTCACTTGGCGAATCCATGGTTAAAGAATCCAGTGGCGACTCCACGGTTTTAAGAAGTCATATTTTCAAATGGAAGCCATCTTGGCTCAGAGATTCGCTCCTTTAAATTTCTCTTGTGTTCCTAGTTTTCCAAATGTTGTTCCTACTATAGATGTGTGGGGTGTTTTTTGCCCATATTTAGAGAACATAGAGATGACAACCCTGCTGAGCATTTGCTTGAGTTTCATGAACGCACGCATAAGTGGGGAATAAAGCATGAGAATGTATTAATGAATATGTTCATGTACTCATTAGAGGGAGATGATCGTGAGTGGTATCGATCCTTTCCCTCTACTAGCATCTCCTCCCTGGAACAGTTCCATGCTGCATTCAGTAAGCATTGTAAAAGGTTTTTTCAAGTTGATTTACTTTTTGAAAACTGTTGTGAAGAATTTGGATCTCATTAGTTCTTCTAGTAGTGAAAATAAAAGGGATTTTTCCATTGAGGAATGTTGGTTGTGGAGCCTGATTATCTTTCTGATTCAAAGGTCTTTTGTTTTCAGCCATGTTTATAACCCATGAAGACTTTACACCCCAGAAGTATGTACACTCTTCCACGTGGGGGAGTGCAGAGGGGGGTTACCCCCTCTACGGAGTCCGGGGGAAAGAGGCCCCCTGGCAGCAGCATCCCCCGAAGGAAAAATTGCCTTGTAAATGTATATTGTCATTTCATTGTAAATCTAGACCATTCATTATAAGGTCGCAGATCTGACGGTAGAAGTGATGTTTGGGTTTTTGCCCTATAAGGCAACCCTCTTTTGTGAGGGAAATGTATTACGGCTTTGTATGATTGGGGAATATTGTATTCTGAGACGAGAGACTGTGAGAGAAAGAAGAGGAAGTTACAGTAGGTTTGTTGTAGGTTGTATCCCTTCATATGATGGATAATAATAAAGGAAGGACCTGGCAATTTCTTTGGTGGACGTAGCCCACACTGGGTGAACCACGTAAATTTGTGTGTCTATTGTATTGTGTATCTTCTGTGTTTTGTTTCCGCATTTGTTTTATTTTATTGCTCCACGGTCCCGTTTTTCTAACAACTAGTATCAAAGGGAAAGGTAACTCGCAGGAAAAGAGGGTTCCTGGTTCAAGTGGGAGCAATGGCGGAAGATGGAAAGTTTAGGGTTGAGAAATTTAACGACCACAACTACCAGTTATGGAAGAGGCAGATGGAAGATTATTTAAATCAGAAGGATCTATTCCTACCATTGGGTGGAGTAGCAAAGAAGCCGACAACCATGAAGGATGAAGAATGGGAGATTCTTGATAGAAAGGCTCTATGAACGATACAACTGAGCCTGGCAGCGTCGGCGGCCTTCAATATTTCTAAAGAAAAGAAAATGAAGGCTTTGATGGACACATTGGTTAAATTGTATGAAAAACCCTCAACGTCCAATAAGGTATTTCTAACGAAGAGATTATTTAATATGAAGATGTCAGAAGGTGGGTCTGTTGCAGATCACTTAAATGAATTTAATACGGTTACTAATCAACTAAGTTATGTAAAAGTGGACTTTGATGATGAGGTCGGGGCTCTTCTAATCTTGTGCTCATTGCCAGAAAGTTGGAACGTCTTGGTCATGGTTGTAAGTAACTCTGTCTCTAGTTCAAATACTTTAAAATTTGATAATGTTGTTGGTGTTATCCTTAGTGAGGAAATGCGATGGAAAAGCATAGGTGAGACATCAGGTAACACGTTGAACATGGAGAATAGGGGAAGACAAAAGGATAGAGGAAAGGGCCCAGGGAACCGCGGTAATTCTAGGAAGGGCAGATCCAAATCCAAACTTGGAAAGATAGAGTGTTGGAATTGTGGGAAGAAAGGACATCTGAAGAAAGACTGCAGAGCTCCAAAGAAACAAAGAGATGGACAGCAAGAGAGAAATCAGGAAGCAAATGTAACATGTGATGTGTTACAAGATGCTTTGATTCTTTCTGTAGATAATATTTATGAGTCTTGGGTAGTAGATTCAGAGGGTTCATTTCATGCCACACCCCATAGGAAACATTTTCTAGATTATATTCAAGGTGATTTTGGACAGGTTCATTTGGGTGATGATGCACCATGCAAAATTGTTGGAATGGGAAAGGTAAAAATAAAGCAACGCAATGGAAACCAGTGGTTGTTGAAAGAGGTAAGACATGTTCCATATTTAAGAAAAAATCTGATTTTAACAGGGCAGTTAGCAAGTGAAGGTTGTATATCCATATTTACAGATAAGACGTGGAAGGTCATCAAAGGATCATTGGTGATAGCAAAAGGAGAAAAGGTAGGTACATTGTATTTATGTACTGGTAATACTGACTCTTCTATCTCTTTAGCTTCTAGAATAGTGGATACAACATTGTGGCATCATAGGTTGGGACACATGAGTGAGAAGGGAATGCAGATACTTCACAAAAAAAATTTGTTTCCAGATCTTAAACAAATTGATTTGGACTTCTGTGAGCATTGTGTTTATGGAAAACAAAAGAGAGTCAGATTTCTCAGAGTCAGAAAAGAAAAGAAGAATGAAAGGTTAGAGCTTGTGCATAC
>ML788799.1:71757-93990 GCA_009831015.1 Picea engelmannii
AACAAATTGATTTGGACTTCTGTGAGCATTGTGTTTATGGAAAACAAAAGAGAGTCAGATTTCTCAGAGTCAGAAAAGAAAAGAAGAATGAAAGGTTAGAGCTTGTGCATACAGATGTATGGGGACCATCTCAAGTATCATCTCTTGGTGGATCTCGTTATTATGTTACTTTTATTGATGATGCAACTAGAAAAACTTGGGTTTATTGCATTCGACAAAAATATGATGTTTTTTATACTTTTAAGAAATGGAAAGCTTTGGTTGAGAGTGAGACAGGAAAAAGTTTGAAGTGTCTCAGATTAGATAATGGAGGTGAATATTGCAGCAAGGAGTTTGATGATTACTGTTCATACCATGGGATTCATAGAGAGAAGACAGTTCCAAGAATACCACAAGAAAATGGTGTGTCAGAAAGGATGAACAGGACAATCATGGAGCGTGCAAGGAGTATGAGATTGCATGTTGGTTTTCCCTTACAGTTATGGGCAGATGTTGTAGATACCATTTTTTACTTAATAAACAAAGGACCTTCAAGCTCTTTGGATGGTAGAATTCTAGAGGAGGATTGGACAGGAAAAAAGGTAAACTATTCTTTTTTGAAAACTTTTGGTTGTGAAGCATTTGTCCATATTGATAAAGAAAATAGAACAAAGCTTGAGGAAAAATCCAAGAAGTGTACCTTTATTGGATACAATGTTAATGATTTTGGTTATCGCTTATGGGATTATGAAAATAAAAAAATCATTAGGAGTAGAGATGTCATAATCAATGAGAAGGTCATGTACAAAGATCAGTTGCAAGGAAAGAAACAGGGAAAAGAAAAACAAGAATACATAGTGCTTGATGAGATCACTGAAAAATAAATTCCAAAGGAACCAGAAAATAAAAATGTACAACAACAGGAGCAACAGGTACCTCAAACACCTGCAAGTGTTATTATAAAATCTATCAAGTTAAGTATACCCCCTGAACGATACTCTCCTTCATTGTATTATTTATTGTTGACTGATTCTGGTGAGCCAGAATGTTATGAAGAGGCAATGCAGGTAGACACCAAAAATAAGTGGGAGCAAGGAATGAAAGAGGAAATGTATTCCTTGGTAAAATTGGGACTTGGTTCAGTTGCCTGCAGGGAAAAGAGCATTGCAGAATAAATGGGTTTACAATTTGAAGGAAGAAGATGGAGGAATAAAGTGGTACAAGGCTAGACTTGTTGTCAAGGGGTTTGCACAAAAGAAAGGTATATATTTTGATGAACTATTTTCTCCTATTGTTAAAATGATTTCAATTAGGACTATTTTAACTCTTGTGGTAGTAGAAGATTTGCATCTTGAACAATTAGATGTTAAAACAACTTTTCTCCATGGGGATTTGGAGGAAGAGATTTATATGCAGCGTCCACAGGGTTATGAGGTCAAAGGGAAGGATAATTTGGTATGTAGGTTGAATAAGATCTTGTGTGGCCTAAAGCAAGCTCCAAGGCAGTGGTATTTCAAGTTTTACAGGTTTATGATAGAACAAGGTTATAGTAGATGTCATTTTGATCACTGTGTTTATTTCAAAATGGCACGAGTATGGCACAAGTTTTATGCATGAACATGTCCAAGGATTGTCATAGAAAGAGTGGTTGATCTATGATTCAGTTGAGCAATCTAATTTGCAACATAAACATATTGCAGTGGTAGCATATTGTTCATATTGCAGTGAAGATAAGGGGAGACATACCCATAGGGGGATTCATTCTTCTTCCCATGATTCCAGAAGGAGATATTTATCAAATGCATACTTGGTAAAATAGCCCTATACTTGGAGAAAGAGCACAGAGGCATAGTTACATGGGGAGAATTGGTCACAGGGGGAGGATGAGCAATATATTTTCAGCATTACATTAGAGTGATATCCCTTGTTCAAAGGGGAGAGATAATTCAGAGGTAGATCAAAGGAATTCACACAAGGGAAGTAGCCCCAAGGAGAGTTCAGGCAGGGGGAGCAGCCCCAAGGAGAGAACTAGCCTTTTACATTGATGTCAAAGGGGGAGAGATAGTCACATTGATGTGATAGAGATGACTATTGATGGAGAGAAATGCCTTGCTTACATGTTGCCATCAATAATTGTTGTTGACATCAATGTTGGTATTGCAATCAATGCCAAAGGGGGATATTGTTGAATCATGTTTTAATTGATGCCAAAGGATGATTGATTGATTGGTGCCAAAGGATTGATGTCAAGGAATTGATTGATGCCAAAGGATGATTGATTGATGTCAAAGGTCAAAGGTTTGATGTCAAATGATTGATGTTGATTGATGTCAAATGGACAATGTCTTGTTATAGTATATTGATGAATTATGTATTGTCCTTGATGTAAATGGATTGATGTCAAGTGAAATCATAGTCATATGATGTCATGCATGGATGCAAGATGGATTAATGAGTTGTCATTGATATATGATGCATAGATGAAGATGGATCGATGTGGTTTCATCGATATATGATGCATAGTTGGATTGATGTAAAGATAGCTCATTATTTTCTTATCATGGTTGATAGGAAGTACAAATGGATGAACTCCAAAGTGGTCCCCTTATGGTGAAATCCCTCACGGGAAGATGCTTTATGGATTGATTTATCCAAGAAGAATGGTTAAAGAACCCAAGCTTAATTATGGAATAATGAGATGAAGGTCAGTGAATTTATTAGTGAAACTATCCTAGATGGATAGTGCTTGTCATGCCATTTTCGGTGGTATGTGGAACGCCACATAACTCCTCACGGTTTGACAGTTATTGCTTTACAAAGTTGAAGGACCCTCATATGATGGCTTGAAGCCCCAAAAGGTCAAAGAAGTCAAAAGTCCTACAATGAAGATATTATTTAAATAAAGTGAAGTGATTATTTAAATAATAAAGTAAAGTGACAAAGTCAAGGAGGATCATTTAAATAATCGAATAAATGGAGAACTTTCTATTTATGGAAAGTAGTTATGAGAAGGTTAACCCTAAAATGAGGAAAGGGGGTTAAGTGGTCAAGTGGCTATTGGATACATGGAAAAGTGGAAAATTGGGCAAAGTTGAACATAAGTGACTATGTGGACAAAGTGGTTATGTGGGTCAAATGACCTAGAAGATGCTTCTAAGGAAGCTACCTGGAGAGTATAAATAAGAGGCAAGGGTCTCTTGTGAAAGGCATCTCTTGAGCATGTATTGAAGATATATTATGAGAGAGAGAAAGTCTGGAGGATCTCATGGATGCATCAAAGTTTCGATAAGTCTGAGATTATGACGGAAAAAGTTTCAAAAGTTCAGAAACCCTAGTTTCTGAGGTATACACGGGCTGCAGTGAGCCAGGGTGTGTACATACACGGGCTGAATGAGGACATAGTGCGTACAATGGATAAGGTTATGAAGACTTGTGTGTGAGTTGGTGCCAGGCTCTTGAAGACTGAAGCAAGTTCCAGATCTGCATTCTATGGGCTCAGATCTGCCATAGAAACTCTGGTATGCTTACATTGTTGTCTTGATGGATACTCTTGCTTGTTGTGTGGTGAATGCTTAAGGAATTCTTGGTATGTTTGTTGTGATTTTGTTTGTGGTGGTTGATGGAGTGAGAAACACTCTTATGATTCAGTACTGATATGATTGCTATAGTATACTGGTTTCTTATACATAATTGAGTAGCATTCATATTGTATGGTTGAGAAGCATGAGTAAGTTGTTGGAGAGCTTGGATGTGTAGTGACTGGTTCAGATTGGACAGTGAAAGAAAGAAGGGAATGTGATTGAAGGTTGCAGAGGATTTGATTTTATCTTGAAGAGAAAACCCTAAGTAACTCAAAAATGATACGTAGGTTGTAGTACAGACTGGTCGTGTACATACTCGAGTTGTACTACTAGTAGGGTGCGTACATACGTGTGTTGCACTACCGACAGGTCGCATACCTGTTGACAGATTGGTATCTGTTGAGGATTGTTACCTCATCTCAGTTGGTGCTGAGTGTGTAAGTTGAGTCTTGTATTATAGAGATGGTGCTCTTGTAGAGTTGTACTCTATTCAGTTGTTGTTGATAACCCAAGGATTGTAGTCCGTAATAAAAATAAAATTGTACATACATCTTGTATTCTTTGTATTCCTTGTGGTGATGACTTATTGATGAAATATGTTACTGACATATGTTGCTGATGCATGCTCACATTTAACTGATTATAAATGACAACAATAAGTAATGAATAAATTGGTGATTGCTAACTAAGAGTTTTGTGAAGGGAATTTTTGTAAAAGAGTCCCACACTCATTCACCCCCCCCCTCTAAGTGTGGTCGGTGTGTCCAACAGTACTAACTTACCCCAACGGGGCCCACATGACTTTTGGCAGCGAGGTTTTTGGATGTCTAGGGTTTTGGCATTCATGTTTATTGTAAAAAGGCTTTGAGAGCCTCATTGTAATCATCTTCTTTCAAATGAGAACATTTGTCACATCTCTTCTCAGAGATAAGCCACCACCATTCTAGAAAGATTGTTTTTAGTCTTCATTTCACAGTTTCAACATATTTCCTTACTGAATAGAAGCCAGTTTTACTGTATCTCTATTATTGTTCCTTGTGTCGCTGGGTTAATAATAATAATAATAATCTTTGTCTGTTTCGTTCTGCTCATAAAATCCGAATCAAGGGAGATCCAAAATGCTCACAAGGTCTAGAAGAATCCATAAATGCTCAAAATTTTATCATCTCAAATGTTCTCGAAAAGGACTTCATTTTGTAGATCTCGACGATATCTTTCGAACAATGCAAAAATCATCTCAAATAGAGTTTGTATGCAAAAGTTATGGCTAGACAAAGTTTTGGTCAAACCAGAAAAAAAGTCAAAGTCAAAGGTGAGACATGTAACCACTACAAGGGTGACACATTTTGTGTCCGTACAATTCAAGAGGACACCATTTTGACATCAATAGGGTGTTATGGCAGCATGACAGTGTGCCACGTGTCATCCGGAATTGGACGAATCAACATCTAGTTGGACCTATCTGGAAGAGACATGTGTCAATCATATGGATGGTGTGGCATATGTACAATGACGTGGTAGGAAACAGGTGGATCAGTAATATAATGAAACATGGAAGTTCATACGAACATGTGGCAAGTACAGTGGGTGACATATGGACCAATGGTAAGCCGCCACGTGGGCCAATCAAAAGGCACCATGTGGCTCCTTCTAGAATCCCAAGTTGGGCTGGGTATCAAAACTGTTATGGAATTGGTGGGTTTTGAGTCCCTGACCTCCCATAGAATCCCAGGAATATTCCAAGATTCCAAATGACTTAACCACAATCCGCTAACCACCATACCATATATAGAACTTGTTATAACAAACAAGTTATAAAATATTTAATATGATGCTTATGTCAACGTAAGGTACGTGCTACGGTTGGGGGTCTGCACCCTATTTAATGGGAACACATCCCGAGTTTGCCATAGATAACGAGGTGTGCATGGATCCCAATAGAAGGTACAATACATAGGTTTCGAAGTGCATGCCAAGAGAAGCTTAGATTTGGTGTTGCATAGATTTACGTGCCATGGAGTACCATGTCCAAACATAGGCATGTTTATACTCATTCTTCTCGTTTTCTCGAGAGGAGCACAATGGTGATGTTATTTTTGTGCTAATATGCTATATTTGAAAGTCTTAGTCCATATTTCCATTAATGAGTGTTGTAGTGCATCGTTTGGCATGTAAAGAGGGTGAAATTGAGCTAGTTCATAATATGGTCAACTTTATACTCATTTTTCTCATAATTTCGCAAGGAATTCAATGGTAAACTCTATATCTGAGTTTGAGTAGTAGAATTGAAGAGAGACTTCAAATTTAGCTTTGTAATTCCATTTTGTATTGTAATTTGACATTTGAATTTATGAGAAGCCGTCTCACTATTTAAAGGGAACTCAAAGATGTAGTAAAGTTTGTCATCAATATTGCATATTTGAGTTCTTTTATTTTTTGTCGTGTTATCTAATTAATCTTCAAGTTAATCATCATTTTATGAGATTTTCAATAGTAAGAACATCATCATTTGTTCTGCAAATCACCTCAATATGATCAAGAATTATTCTGAATCAAGTTAGATGCTAATATGGGTTTTTAAAGATTAAGATTGGTATCTAAGGATTTTCGGATCACTTTCCAAGTTGGTCAAGGAGCTTCTAACACAACTGACAAGGCAACAAGTTTTCCAAAAGGATGTCATTGGGAAGTTTGACTCCCTCTGTTAGTAGTTGGACCTACCCTCACCTCCCGTTTCTCCTCCTCAGGAACCTCAATCCGAGGAAGATACAGGCACGAGCCAGAAAAGAGTGTTGCAGGTGAACCCATTGGCATGACCTTCAAATAGTTCATCATGCCAAAGTCATTGTGCACGTGGACACCAAAGTGCAGAACGAGGCTTCCCTGGCCAGTCACACCGAACTCCTCGATGTCATTGAAAGCATACTCTTGGGTATGCCTTTCAGGGTCGACATAACTAGATGTACATGCACCTCACAAGATTCAAGCAGTCATCAAGTGTCTTCAGGACTTGGAGTCATAGAACCTCACACTTCATACATGACTCCAATAGTCAACACCAACAGATATTGAACTACAACAAAAGATTGTGGTGGTCGAGGAAGCACTTCAAAAAGGCTAGGCACAACTCAAATATTTTCCAGGGTTGATGGAGTACAACTTCACGCTTTGGAATCACCTTCAAAATCCCCAGAGATCACCTCCATTGATGAATGAGTTTGTGCAGTCGAAGAAGATGTCACCTAGAAGAAGCATATCTTGCACCATTGTGATGGAGACAGGTCCAAATCATCCCCAAATCCCTCTAGTTGGATCTGGCATTTCTCCCTAAGTTTACCCCCTTCAATAAGAGGAATGGAGATGTTCATGACCAATATATCATTACCTTAGACTGTTTGATCAACCAAATGAGATACTCGATTAATATCCCCCGTTTCTTCCTTCAAACTATGAGGCCCATCTTGAAATTTTCTCACCTTGCAGGAGTGATTAGGGTTATAGGATTTTCATCCAAAGCCTATAACGCTTTCCCTGCATTTTCTTCTATAATTTTATCTCACAATCATATAGGATCTAACCTACCTTATGACATCAAGCACATATTAAAGTCATATTAACATAATCCAACACCTGGGTATAGGAACTATCCCCCATCGTCGGTGAGATTGTCTCAAACATACCTTGTTGAGGGTCAAGTTCCACCAAGATTTGAGCCACATAGAAAAATATACAAGTTTCATATCTGTTTTCAGAAGCTATAAACTTCCCCAAGGCTTCACCAATAGCATGCATACCCGAGTCTGGCCAGAATTCCAGAGGGAGGTTTGGAAGTTTTATCCAGGTAGGAAAACTAGTCACTATCTAGGATCCTGGTGTAAAAAAGAAGATGCCAGGATTTAACACATAATAAACTTCATTCCCAATAACAGTGATTTTCCAAAATACACTAAGCATCATCTTGGGTTTGAAATATGAAACCTATCCATCCTCTAGCTAGAAGATGGATAGTCATTATGTAACCCAAAACTAGCACCCACTCATATTGCATCCATAAATTCATATTTTCCATAGAAACTCTCCTTCCTTTGAATCCCCCAATGAGATTTTTGCCCCGAGGCTCAACGATTTGACTAACTTTTAGATCCTCCCTGACCACTAGTGAAACTCTGCCCCACTTAGACTTCACAATCCTCCATTTCTTATTAGCAAGATTGTCCCTAGATTATTTTATCTTGCTCCCTTGAAGCTCTGCCATCTTTAAATGATTCCCATTAAACCCTAATTCACATGGCCCTTCACTGATTTTTCCTTCAGGGGAGTTGCCTAAATTGCAAGGGAGAGAAGGACACGTCAGATTCTCGCCAGAGGCTGGATCTTCACACAATGCATGATCATCGCCTAGAACCACCATTCAAGAAACTTTATGACAACAATCCGCATCCCGACAACAATCCTCCAAAGACCCTACCGAATTGTAGAGTTTGACATGGTCTTTACTAATCCTCTCTTGAGATAAATTGAAAGGACTATATGGCGTACTCAATTCCACCTCCTTTTTGTACATTTCAAGATTTGAGCCAAAGCTCACATGAGGTGATGTGAATATCATGTCTTTTGAGAGGGTTTCCTTGAAGTAATTGACCAATTATATAACATCCTCCATCGACCACATAAATGTGGCCTAGATAGCACCAAGAGTATGCATAAACCCCTAGTGGGACAGTCCTTTGGATCCATGAGGTCTCCACTTAGTGAATCTGTGAAATAGCACTCGTGTTCATGGGACATTAAAGAATACCCCTAATTTCACGAGATATTAAAAAATATCTCCCCAAATAATTTTGTTGAACCCCCCTCCCAATACATCTTGGCAATTAAAAAACCCTTATTTTTACTAGATATCTCATATTTTTACCAAATTTCCCTTTTTATACCCCCTAATACTTATAACCCCCTTGTACCCGACATCATCCCCCCCCCCAAATACCTACTCACAATTTTAAAAACCCCTTTATGAATGAATGTGATAAGATATTGGTCAACAAGGTGAAGCCCTCAATCTAGCTTGATCACCAACTAGTAGCCACCATTACAGGAAGATCTGTGAAAATCCTAAACCCCCTATGGCTCCCCCTATGTGGTCATATAAAATCTCTCTTTTTTTATATGAATTTTCTACTTTTAAAATAAATTATATAAAAAATTAATTAATTTTATCTCTGTGTGTGTGAAAGAAGTCTTAACCACCACTGAAAGAGTTGTTTGAAAATGATAATTTTGGACAACTTGGAGACATAGAAGACCCATCATGTCCAAAAAGAAAGTCAAATCCCTAAAATGAATAAAAATGAGAAATTGAAATTATTGATTACTTTTAAGATGTCCTTGAAGAAAATGTTCAATTTGACATATTAATGATGAGTTATATTTATCGACATATTAATGATGAGTTATATTTATCGTAGTTTGGACTTTGAGATTTTACAATAATAATAAATATCTATATATTTTTATTTCATACTTAATCTTTTTAATATGTCCTTATCTAGTTTATTTGTTTTCTTTCATTTTTGTGTAAATCATTACTTCAAGGAAAACAATATTGAATATTGTTATTGTTATATAATAAATTTATACAAATATGTAAGAAAAGTTTAAAAGGTCATTTTTTTTTTTCAAATTTTGACCATAAAAATGTTTTATTTGACATAACATTTTAACAAGAAACTTCCAAATTATATATATTTTCATCATAAATACACTTTTTAATCATAACTAGCTTTTAAATGTATATTATTTTACTAATTGTTTAAAAGTAGTATTATTTCACTATATAGTCGTCAACAATGTATTAAAATAAAAATTAAAAAAATGTTGAAAATCAATATTTTAAATTGTAATTTAAAATGCATGTCATCTTAAAATAATAAAAAACAAATAAAAACTTTGAAAAAAATCACATATAACATTTAAAAAAATTCAAATTTTAAGTTTAAAAAACAAAATTACTAAATCCTTTCTTGACTTGTTTACTTTCATAATTAGATTTTACCTAATTTTTTTCCTTGACTTGTTTACTTTCATAGGTAGATTTTACCAAATCCTTTGCCTTGACTTTTTATTTTTAAAAGATAATGTTTTGATT
Source organism: Picea engelmannii (assembly GCA_009831015.1). Taxonomy (NCBI): domain Eukaryota; kingdom Viridiplantae; phylum Streptophyta; class Pinopsida; order Pinales; family Pinaceae; genus Picea; species Picea engelmannii. The sequence goes on from ML788799.1 coordinate 81,463, forward strand.
TGTTTAATTCAAAAGTCAATGGTCTCCCTTATTACATTAATATAGCTCCAATTCTCTGTCTTAGTGCATCATTGATCTTGGTTTTTGTTTACCTATGATTGAAATTAGTTTTTTCCAAATCTAATTATTTGATATAGTTTCATTTATATGTTCAATTTTTATGTCTTGTTGTTGAGTTCAATAGTTACACAAACTCCGAACAAATTCACAACATACTATCATGTATATAGAGCCAACCAATTTCATAATATTGTGTTTGTTGTTTACCCAAAACTCTAATTGTCATTAGTATAGATGAATGAACAAATGTTTACATCGTTCAACCAAGCACTTATATTGTCATACAAATTAATTGCAAACAATCTTATGGAAGCACTCTCATAACACTCAATCACTTTCCTCCATCCATTTTTTTGACTACAAGACAAAATAATAAATAAATTAATATGTGTGTGTGTGCACGCGCGTCGTGTGCACATTTATAAAAAAAATGATTAAGCAAATTGCCAAGATGTCATTTGATTTAGACAAAAACTATTTGTGCCAATGTATGGGAAAACCAATCAACACTTCTATTAAACTCCACAATGGTCAGGTGTTATTCCTTCTAGTAATCACATGTATACTAACTCTGCTCCTTTTCTACATTTCCATAAAAAATGATCTATACAAGGTAATATCATGATTTAGTAAACATGAAACAATGTACATAATTAATGGGGCATGTATTTGATATTGCAACACCATGGCTAGTGGAATGACATGAGATTACACAATAGCTAGCTTTGGGTGTGAAAAGTGTTGTATCTAGCTCACAATGGCATCGGTAAAACTTTTAGTAGGTGTAGGAATAAGACATAGCACAAGTTTAGGTGACTACCACTGAGTCTCACAAGAGCATCCCAAGGACATGTGATGTCTTAATGTTTCTTTATGTTGATAAAAAAAGAAGAAGCTTGTAGTCATCATCCCAAGGACTTAAGAGTGTTCTCACAACAATTTTACTAACATCCCAAGGATTTAGAGTTGTCAAAACCATTATTTTGCTAACATCCAAGGCCTTAGAGTTGTTTTAGCCATTGTTTTGCTATCATCTAGTTTAAAAAGAAAAACAACTATTTTGCTAGCATCTTAGGGGCATGTAAGTAGTCCAAAAATTTAAGTTGTCATAACATTTCTATATTATAATTAATGACAACTATTTTGTGAGTACTCCAAGAACTTGAGATTTATCTTAATATTTCTCCACCCATAATAAATATAAATAAAATATTTTACTAATAATTGACATTTTCTTTATGTCATACTCAATGATAAATGGATTGCTACCATCCCAAGGTTCATATTTTAACATTTATTTCTTGATATTGTGTTTAATGACAACTATTTTACATAACGAATATAAAATATATATTTCTCACAGTAACCATGTGAGACAATTACAATTGAGTTGATTTTTTTTATATTAAATTTAATGCCACTATATTAGCATCCCAACGACTTCAAAATAGATTAACATTTTTTAATATCATGCTCAATGACAAAGTATTTTACATAATAAATATGCAAATATATTTCAATATATCCCAACACGTATGTCCCTTGTGAAATGGAAAGATTCCGTGGTTGAATGACAATGGTTTTGCTAGAGTCCAAGGACTTAAAGAGCCATCCTTACATTTATTTATGTTGTTTAATTACCACAACCACTATATTGTTTTAGTGCTCCATTTCTTTATGTTGGTCAATAACCAACATCCCAAGAACTTAAAGCTATGAGCTATCCTAAACATTTCTTTATGTTGGTTATAGCTGTGTTCACATTTATTTAATTATTATTTTACATTATTAATTATGAACTACTCATTTAAATAAAGTATTGATCATGATTTTAGTGATGTGGTACTATTTTTTTATGTTGGTCTCAAGAACTTAAAACTATGAGTTATCCTAAACATTTCTTTATGTTGATCATAGTTGTATTCACATTTATTTAATTATTTATGTCAAGCTTAATTACTTACTTCTATTTTGCATCATTAATTATGAATTAACCACTTAAATAAAGAATTGATCATGATTTTAGTGATGTGATACCATTTCTTTATGTTGATCCCAAAACTTAAAACTATGAACTATCCTAAATATTTATTTACATTGATCATAATTATATTCACATTTATTTAATTATTTTTATCAGGATCAATTACCTAATGCTATTTTGCATCATTAATTATGAACTACTCACTTTATCATGTAAAATGGAATTTAAACTAAATCATTATCCACATAATGCATATAATAATCTTGTCTCCACTATTTTCCAAAAGAAAAATAGAAAAAGAAACTTGTTGCCACTATTTTCCAAAAGAAACTTGTCTCCACTATTATGCCCATCGCTTCTTACGTAGGTGGCTGCCACTTGTTTTGCATAAAAAACTGGTAAAGAGATTCCAAGGTGCACTACCAAACGCACATGTGCGCACTTCCCTAAGCACACCATGTGATGCGTACCGCGGACGCTGCGTCGTCGGTGTCAGATGCAGAGTATGTGGTCGACGCGTCTACACCATGAAATTGCCAACAATGTCTTTTCCTTCGTTCAATATGTATCGCGACTTGGTTTGTCCAACGAAATAAGAAGCTCGGAAATTAGCAAACGCGCAGTTGGCTGTTCTTTGGACTTGATCATCCAGACCAAAATATTGAGGTTGAGCCCGCCTTCCCGATCTCTGCGAAACATATTTGATCTTGCTTCTTTGTTATTCTGTATCCAATGGCACATCCTTCGCATCCCCCTCGTGACGCTACATCCTTCGCATCCTCCTCCACATCCCCCTCCCACAGCGGTGTCTATGATGTCTTCATAAGTCACTGCGGCCCTGACGTAAAGAAAGGCCTCGCTAGCCATATCTACCATCGCCTTAAAGATTTTGGATTAGCAGTTTTTCTGGATCAGCAAGAAATGCAAGAGGCAGAGAACACAACAACTCTTCAAATCAAAAGGTCTATTCGAACAGCCTCCGTCCACATAGCAATCTTTTATCCAGGATATGCGGATTCACCTTGGTGTTTAGATGAACTCCTAGACATGTTGGACTCAAGGTCAACCATTCTTCCCGTCTTCTATAATGTTCAGCCCTTAGATCTTCGGTGGACGCGGGGCGGAGATAGAGTGTATGCTGGAGCCCTCAGCATCTTCCTGTGTATCCTCTTGAGCGTCGTCCTGTGTATCCCCATGAGCTTCCCTTCTAGATTCCTCCTGTGTGTTCTATTCAGTATCATCATGTGCATCCTCTTGTGTACGCGGGGCAAAAATGGAGTGTACGCTCGAGCCCTGGGCACGCACCGAATGAAGCTACGACATGACTCGGACACCATTGAGAAATGGAGGAAGGCCCTTTCTGATGTTTCACTAACATCCGGTTTTGAACTGGAAGCTTGTAACGGGTAAGGGCTTCTTATTCTCACCTTTTAATTTGCTGGATTTATTCTCATACTTTATTTTTGTAGGTGTTCCTTACTGGTCATTGTATTGTGTGAATATTGTTCAGTGACGAGGGGCAGCTGGTCGATAAGGTCGTCCAGGGAGTACTGGAAATACTTCCCAAACTACCTCTGTATGTCGCTAAATATCCAACCGGCCTCGTTGAAAAAGTAAAAGACCTGGTAATGACAGCGTCAGTGCAGCTGCAAAGCGGGAAGCCTAGCATTGTGGGAATTGTGGGTTTTGGCGGGGTCGGAAAAACGACCCTGGCCAAAGAATTCTTCAACTGTGAGAGAGCAAATTACGGTCGATCTTGCTTCTTATTTGATGTCAGATCCACATCTTTACATACCCTGCAGAGTGTCCTTCTTAAGGATTTGACTCTAACGAATGTCTCAATAAGCAAAGAGGAAGGCAAAGAGGAGCTCAAAAGGCATCTCGCATCTCTCACCTCTCAAAAGGTTTTCATAGTTTTAGATGACGTTGATCATATTGATCAACTAGATGCATTACTTTCACCACTTAAAGATACCATTAATCTAGATAGCTTAATTCTAGTTACATCGCGCAATAAGGATGTGCTTACAAGCTCAGGGATTACAGAGTCATCCATTTACCCGTTGAAAAGCCTCAATCGACAGCACTCGCAAGAGCTCTTTTGCTTGCATGCCTTCGGTCAGGCCCATCCTGTTGTAGGATTTGAGGAAGTGGTTGAAAAGTTTTTGGATGCGTGCCACGGATTGCCATTATCTCTTGAAGTGCGTGGGGGGCTTTTTCGTGAAAAATATGATTTACAGTATTGGAGTGAGCAATTGCTCAAAATTCCCAGCGAAGTACGAAGCACACTTGAAATTAGCTATGATGCTCTCGATGAACAGGAGAAGCAGATATTCTTAGACATTGCCTGTTTCTTTATAGGAGAAGACAGGGATACTGCCATAAGAATATGGGATGGATCCGTCTGGGAAGGATGGCTGGGTCTTTGGAAGCTGGAAAACAGATGCCTGGTAGAGGTGGACAGTGAGAACCGTCTGAGAATGCACGACCAGCTTCGAGACCTCGGCAGAGAATTGGCCGAGAATTCAGAATATCCGCGTCGTCTTTGGCGCCTGACAGACGGTGTTCTTCATAATGTGTCGGACCAATCACCTGTAAGTATTTTGAAACTTTCGACCGACTTTCAAAATAGCTTTGTGTGATCAAAATTGTCTGTCAAGTTTTGAATGCTTAAAACTTCCCAGTATTGTCAATCTTGTTTCTTGTTTCTAAAAGCTCCAGGTGAACAATTCAGGTGCGTGGAATTAGCATGGTTCATGGAAATGGCTCTGAACAATCTTTCAAAAACCTTGCGGGCAGCTGCAACCTAAGCAACTGCAACCTGCTTAGGGCTGAAAGTCATTTTGTTGAACAAGTATTCAGCAATGGGCAGTTACCACCACTAATATATCTTCGCTGGGAGAACTGTCCGAAGTCCTCCTTACGTGGCTCGCTTCCATCAAGGAATTTAAGAGTGTTACATATAGAGGGGAAACAACTGAAAACACTGTGGCAACATGGATCTCAGGTAGTCATGTTGTTTTATGTTTTGTTTTACAGATCCGTTTACTTTTTTCTTCAAAATGTGAAAATGGTTGTACTTAAGTGCCGTCTTCCTATACCACAATGCCAAAAGGCTGTAGAGGCTCAAACCCACTTTAATATTGTATCTAAACATTGCAGGCACCTCTGCAGTTGAGGGAACTGTATGTTGATGCTCCCCTTTCAGCGGTTCCAGAGTCCATTGGGAAGCTGAAGTACCTCGAAAAAATTGTACTGTACAATGGAAACATGACGTTCCTGCCAGATTCAGTTGAGAACTTAACAAGCCTCCAAAGTCTCCACTTGAGCGGGTGCTCCACTCTGCAGACGCTCCCAGACTCGGTTGGGAACCTGATGGGCCTCCAAATTCTTGAATTGAGCGGGTGTTCCAATTTACATATGCTGCCCAGTATGGAGCATTTGAGCTCGTTGGAGACGCTTTCTGTGTATCAATGTCCCAAACTGCAATGGGGATCGGGAGTAATCAAGCAGCTGCGCCAACGACTGGGAGACGGCTTCATTGAAAAAACACTTAAAATTAGCAATGATGCTATTTTAAGCTATGATGCTCTGGATAAAAAGGAGAAGGAGATATTCTTAGATATTGCCTGTTTCTTTATAGGAGAAGACAGGGATACTGCCATAAGAATTTGGGATGGATCTGACTGGGATGGACGTCTGAATCTTCAGAATCTCCAAAACAGATGCCTGGTGGAGGTGGACAGTGAGAACTGTCTGAGAATGCACGACCATCTTCGAGACCTCGGCAGAGAATTGGCGGAGAATTCAGAATATCCGCGTCGTCTTTGGCGCCTGACAGGCAGTCTTCATAATGTGTCGGACCAATCACCTGTAAGTATTTTGAAACTTTCGACCGACTTTCAAAATAGCGTTGTGTGATCAAAATTGTCTGTCAAGTTTTGAATGCTTAAAACTTCCCAGTATTGTCAATCTTGTTTCTTGTTTCTAACATCTCCGGGTGAACAATTCAGGTGCGTGGAATTAGCATGGTTCATGGAAATGGCTCTGAACAATCTTTCGAAAACCTCGCGGGCAGCTACAACCTAAGCAACTGCAACCTGCTTAGGGCTGAAAGTCATTTTGTTGAACAAGTATTCAGCAATGGGCAGTTACCACCACTAATATATCTTCGCTGGGAGAACTGTCCGAAGTCCTCCTTACCTCCCTCGCTTCCATCAATGAATTTAAAAGTGTTACATATAGAGGGGAAACGACTGAAAACACTCTGGCATCATGAATCTCAGGTAGTCATGTTGTTTTTTTGTTTTGTTTTACAGATCCGTTTACTTTTTTCTTCAAAATGTAAAAATGGTTGTATTAAGTGCCGTCTTCCTATACCACAATGCCAAAAGGCTGTAGAGGCTCAAACCCACTTTAATATTGTATCTAAACATTGCAGGCACCTCTGCAGTTGAGGGAACTGTATATTGATGCTCCCCTTTCAGCGGTTCCAGAGTCCATTGGGAAGCTGAAGTACCTCGAAAAAATTGTACTGTACAATGGAAACATGACGTCGCTGCCAGATTCAGTTGGGAACTTAACAAGTCTCGAAAGTCTCCGCTTGAGTGGGTGCTCCACTCTGCAGACGCTCTCAGACTCGGTTGGGAACCTGAAGGGCCTCCAAACACTTTACTTGAGTGGATGCTCTACTCTGCAGACGCTCCCAGACTCGGTTGGGAACCTGACGGGCCTCCAAAAGCTTTACTTGAATGGGTGCTCCACTCTGCAGACGCTCCCAGACTCGGTTGGAAACCTGACGGGCCTCCAAACACTTAACTTGAGCGGGTGTTCCAATTTACATATGCTGACCAATATTGAGCATTTGAGCTCGTTGGAGAAACTTTATGTGCAGCAATGTCCCAAACTGCAATGGGGTTCGGAAGTAATCGAGCAGCTGCACCAACGACTGGGAGAAGGCTTCATGGAAGCATGCGAGTTGGAAACTATACAAATGGAAGCATACTCCAGTGATGAAAGCGAGTTGTAAAATATACTCCATGGAAGCATACTCCATGAAATCTAGTTGTAAAATATACTCCAGTGATGAAAGCGAGTTGTAAAATGGGAGTAGACTTCATGGAAGCATACTCCAGTGATGAAAGCGAGTTGTAAAATATAGAAATGGAAGTTTCATAATTACAATTGTGGTCAGGTGGCGATAGTGTTCAATGCACGCTACATACAGAGCCGTATCATTAACCGTCAAAAAGTATGCGATCATAAGCAAAATAAAAATGAATTGTTAAAAATGGTTGCTCTACCTTTCATGTGTTGTTTTAAAAACGGACCAAATGTAATTGATGTTTTTAATCCTATTTAAATTTATTTTTTGAAAAATTAAAGCATAAAGAATTGTGATAAAGTTTACTCTTCTATATATTTAATCTCTTTTATTGTGAATTTCTATATATTTGATTTTTTTTATTATGAATTTAATATCAAAGATTTACATTAAAATTTATTAAAATTATTAATTAATTTATTATTATTATTAATTAATTTATTGAGTTAATATAAAATATTTAGTCATTTAAATATTATAAAAAGACATCTAAATTCATCATATTAAATTATTAAAATTTGCCATTATTTTAATTTAACAAACTAAAACTTTTAATGATTTACACTCAAATTTATTTTTATTATTTATTTTATTAAATTAACATAAAATGTAATACTATTTATTAATTTAAAATGAAAAATTTTGCCATTTAAAAGGACTATGAAAATCATCATATTCAATCACTAAAATTTATCTTTTAACTTAACAAATTTAAAAAGTTGTAGTCGAGTTATTCCTAGGTCTAATCCGAGCTGTGTAATAAGGTCACTAGCTTAGAAGCTGAGTAAAGGGTCTTGGACGCGTTGGGACAAAATCTTTCACGGTTGAATCCTCTCCAAAGGTTTCTTGCGCTCTTTTCCAAGGAAAAAAAAATATAATCTTTTATTTATAAGAATATGTAATTGTATTTGTATATCTATTCTTTTATATTTAAAATGTTTAAATTAAGTTTTTTTAAAGAAACATATTTCTTTTTTATTCTTTTATATTTAAAATGTTTAAATTAAGTTTTTTAAAGAAACATATTTCTTTTTTATGTTTGTTTATATTTTTTAATGTTAAGATTTTGTTAAATAATATGGAGTTGGGAGATGTGGGGTTTATTGGCGAGATACTTGATTAGAACCTCCAACAAGGTGGCCTTGTAACGAATTTTGGGTTGGGCATGGCAAAAATAAACTGGAAGGTGGTGAGAAGTGGGGGTTGAGGGGTCTCTCTGGTGGTTGGAGAGGACCTTTCTGTGGATTTGTCAGGCAAGACTCTGGAAGGTAAATTTCTTGGCAAGAGGATTAGCATGGAGCAACTTCATAGATGGGTAAATGAGGTTTGGAATCTTGTTCTCAAATATGGGCCAACCTATCACATTTTATCTAGGGGCTAGTTAGGGTTCATTTTTTGCTTTAGTGAGGATGCTAATGTTATTTTGAAGGGGTCATGGTTCCTAGATAGTGCATTACTATCCCTGAAACTTTGGACTCCTTTGTTCAACCATAGAAATGGTTTTAGTGGAAGTACCCTAGTTTGGGTAAAATTGCCTAACTTGTAGATGGAGTTCTGGTCTACACCGATAGTTCATGCTATTGGCGATTTGTTGGGAAAAACAATTATGGTGGATGACAATTTTCTGGCATATGTGGACCTCATTTTGTAGTTAGGGTATTGGTGGAGATTGATGTGAGTAAAGACCTTTTTGAATCCCTGGATCTGGTCTAGGAAGGGAGGAGACACAACCATTTTGGACTACCTAAACATTATGTTTCAATGTGCACGATGTCATGAGCTTGGTCATGTGTTTAAAAATTACGAGAAGCAACAAGTCAAAAAGGTTTGGAAGAAGAAGGTCAGGACTGCTAGTGAATTGGGGGATGCAGTATAACATCCTGTTTCCCCCAGTGTGTAAAAATAACTATATTGGCCAAGAACTATGGCAAACTCAAAGATGTGAATGTTTGATTTGACGGACGTTTGTATAAAAGATCGATGAATGTAAATTATGTTATGAATATGTGTTGCATGACTGCTGGGAGGGGGATGTGCTAAAAGAGACCACGATGGCTAATGAGAGGTGGTGGAAGGGACCTGGAATGGTTGCATTAACTTCCATCGAACCAATACCATACTGGTTTTTACTTGCTCAAAGACCAAAGCAACTCTCTGACCTTGGAATGAATTACCCGTCAGGATGGTAGGTGGGGAGGCTCCTCAAGAGTTAATGAGGGGATGGGGGCGAACCGTCCATCCATAGAAGCTCTCAGACCTGACCACAGATAGGGGAATTCACGCCACACACAATCTTGTAGAAAAAGGCAAGAAAGGAAGTGTGGGGGAAGAGAAGAGAACACGCGCAACAGGGATCGCAGAAGAGAACCGGAGGAACTTTGGAAATACAGGGAGTTCTGAACAGAGGAGAAGGAGAGCAACCTTCGTCCTGGACTTCCATTGAGCTGGAAGTAGGAGACTGAATCTCAAAGCATCATGGTCTAGCTCGGGTGTGGCTAGTGGTAAATTTGTTTGGAGTCACTGAGTCTACAGTTGGGTGGAAATGAGCACCCCTCTCAGCAGTCGCATCACGCCTGGTGGAATTGATAAGTGTTTTATGCCTTGTATTTTAATTGAATATCATTGCTACACGCTCATTTATATACGCCCATAATGGTCTCTGTGTGGAATGGTTGCCTGGTAATTTAGATTGGAAATAATGGATGCATGTGTGTACTTATATGCCATAGTTGGTTTCTATACAAATGTTTAAGTTTGGGACACGAGCTACCGCTACAGTAAACCCACGAGTTCACCTTGCTCGGTGTCATAGCTCCTAACTCAGTGAGTTAGGTAGGCACTTCACTTAGGTTAGTAGCCTGAGGACTTCGAAACACGTCCAAGCCCTTATCCAGAAACTCACTGAGAGTAGGGATAATTTGCCCAAGAATCACCTGAAGGTCCAGATGACTTGGGTCTGGAAACCTTGTACAAGAAAGAGTAGCTCTCTCAGGTTTCAAAGTTGTGGGAGTTTGAAGCCCCGATTGATTCAAGCTCAGAAAAGATAGCGAGTCCAATTATCGAAAGAGAATACCCCATCGTTTGGTAGACGAATGGTCGGAATCATTTCGGAAATACCCCAGATCTGTCAAGACCGATGGATCTAGAGGAGGAGCGCAGGCGTTAACACCTCGACCCCTTCAACCTTCGCAAGTAGCGATGGGATCTAGGACCGTAGATCCAAGGATTTGTCGGAGCTCTATTGACCGTCGATCTTAACCTTTGCATAGGTAGGAGAGTGGACTTGACAAAGTCCTGAAAGTCCCGAAGTATTCAGAACCGTCCATTGGCATAGGACACGTGGCAGTCGGGTAGCATTTTGCTGACTCGCGACTTGGAGTGGTCAAAGGGTAGGACCGCAAGAACTCACGATTCACGAAATCACGACGTGATCATGGTCGTTGATCCATGAGTGATCTGGACCATCGATTTAGTGTGAATAAGTTTCGATGTTTTGGCATCTGGGAAATCAGAGGGCAAAACCCCTCGTTTTCGCAAGTCGTGAAATCACGGTATACAAAACCCCGACGCGCTCTGTGGATGGGCCCTAGGTCACAGGACAGGGTCATGTGGTAGAAGGAGGAGGTAGGCGCTAGCAGTTGGCCAAGGGTATAACTCGGGGAAATAGGAGTGAAGACGCCGCAAAAATCCCCTAAGTTAGAATGCCGAGATTTAATCTGGGCCGTTGATCAAGTCGACGATCTGGACCGTAGATCCGGATGATATCGAGCTTTCGGGTTTCGAGGATTTAAGAAACAAGGGTTCCTTGCAACAGAAATCTTGAAAGCCGAGTTCCGATAGCGCCATTTGGTGTTAGCGCGTGTTCACGGAGGTGGTCGCATGGAGTAGGAAAAAGGGGAGACAAGGAGCTCATTAACCCCATTTCGAGTTTCGACATTTCAAGGGACAAGGAGCTGGGGAGAGCTCGCACACAGAAATCCCGAAACACGATATCCAGAAGCGCCTTTTTGGTAAGGCCTATGGTCATAGCCAACGATCACATGGAGGAGGTTAGGGGAAGGGATGGTCTGCGCTAGGCCCTGTAGAAATTCAGGGATTCTGTCCCTCAAAGAAAAGACAAAAAATTTAGTTTGTCGTAGTGGGTGTGTGACATGCAGTACCCATAGTTTTGGCTCCCATTTCATCATCGAGGAAGTACGTAGTTGATTTCGATATTCGTCTCTTTCATAAGGAAAAGGTCCCTCCTTCAGTACCAAGGAACATTGTGATAGGGGATCTATCAATTTCACTTATTGAAGGTTCGAGGCCAAGTTTTTCTAGACTCCGAGTAGAGAGGCCTTGGGGGGAAGTGCGAGGGTTGATAGACTTGCAAAGTTTTTATCTAATAGATTTGAAGTTGGTGGACTAGTAGATGTGGAACCGCTAAAAAGTAGTCCTACTTGGAGCAATAACAGGTCTAGAAGGGAAGGGGTTTTCAAAAGATTGGATAAATTTGTGGTACATAATATGTTATTGTAGAAGGTGCCCCATTATAGGTCCGGGATTTATTCGAATAGGTGTTGTGATTATTTCCTTATCTTTATTGAACTTGAACTTGATGATTCTAAACCAGGTTCCCCTTTCAAGTTTAATCATGGGTGGATAAAGGAAGAGGATTTCACTAGGTTGGTTAAGGAGATTTTGAAACCATTTGACTCCTCTTTGGATCTTTGTGTAGGTGAACAATTCATTTTGGCTTTAAAAACTGTTAAGAGGAAAGTGGCAGCCTGGGTAGGGGAGAGGTACACGTCTTGAGATCAAAATCTGGTGGAAGTGGAAAGTGAAGTGGAGGAGGTGGTAGCTAGACTTGCTTTTGTATTTTTTGGAGAGGATCAACTACTTAGGTTAAAACAACTTGAGGCAAAGATGACAAAATTACTTTTGGATAAGGAGTCGGACTAACAAATTCAAAGCAAAGCTACCTAGGTAGAGTTGGGGGATAAGAATACTAAGTTCCTCCATTCCTATGCCAATCATAGAAGTAATATTAATACTATTTTGGAGCTACAAGATCATGGTGGTAATAAGGTTAGAGGATTTAAAGGTTTGGTAGAACTAGGGTTCAAGCACTTTGAAGGGATATGCATGGAACCAAAGAGGGAAAATTTGGCCAACATTTTAAAAGTCATATGCTATTTTCCTAGAATGATTAATGAGGAGCTTAATGAGGATTTGTATAGGACTTTGACTAAAGAGGAGTTGTTTTCTATCTTATAGTATTTTAAGAAGGATAGGAGTCCTGGACCAAATGGGTGGTTGGTGGATTTCTATATTGAGTTCTTTGATTTGTTGAGAGTAGAGGAGGAGGTAAGAGCTTTTGGAAGGATGACCAATGGCCTAA
>ML788799.1:104042-118380 GCA_009831015.1 Picea engelmannii
ACAAACCGTCTTCATTCCACTGGCATATTCCCATAGACTCTTCATCTCCTCTGACAATCACACAGAAGTCTCTTCGAGTCCTCTGACATAAACCATCAGTGGTTTCTAGCAGTTACACTGTGAACCTCCAAACACCTCTTTAGCAATTGAATCACCACTGATCGATTAACTGTGAAGAGCAACAATAGCCCTTCGATCATACTTAAATTCACCTGCACCATTGGATGGAGTTCATAGGGTCTTGCGTTTAATTCATATGCCCACTGGCTGTGGCCGAGCGCTAAACAAAGTTTTAATTTTGTGATCTCGCATCTCGAAATTCCTGTGATAAAGGATCTCGAAACTCTAAGTCACGATCGCCAAGGCTCCAAGATGGAGCTTAACACCGCTAACTTCTTCCCTTCATGTGACCACTAGTGGTGACCACAGGCTGCACCAAAAGGCGCTTTGTATTTCTTGAATTTATAGACTTCATCGAGCCTGATTCAACGGTCGAGATCTTCGATGATCCATCGGTCCAGATCTCATCGCAATATCGCATATCGCGATTCCTCCGATGAAGGGTCTTAACGCTCCAAGTCACGATCACCGAGACTCTGAGATGGAGCTTAACACCGCTAGCTTCTTCCCCTTACGTGACCACCGGCAGTGACCACATATTGCACCAAAATGCACTTCATATTTCGTGAACTTATGAATTTCATTGAGCCTGATCAACGATCGAAATCTCCAATGATTTGACAGTCCAGATCTCATCGCGATCTCGCATATCGCGATTCTTGTGATGAAGGGTTTTGACACTCCAAGTCACGATCGTCGAGACTCCGATATGGAGCCTAATCAATGGTCGAGATCTCCAAAGATCCAACGGTCCAGATATCATCGCGATCTCGCATATCACGAGTTGCAAGTTCCTTCCTTTGATGCTCCATTCAGTAAATTGTTAATCCTTCGCCACATGTCCCTCTTGGATCAACGGTCAAGATCTTTATTGCGATTTCACAACTTCACAGGCCCTCGTCACGCTTAATCAACGGTCCATGATTTTCTTCGATCGACTACCAGGATTCCTTCACAGTTTTGGAGAGTTGGATGACTCTTGGTCTTATCTGCCTTACAGCTTCATCATATCTAACACCTGTTGGTCCTTCGTAATTACTCCATATTTGACGGCCCAGATCTTATCGTGATTTTGCCACTTCACGAGCCTTCTTCATGCCTAATAAACGGTCCACAATCCTTGGTGATTTGACAGTCCAGATCTTTTCATGATCTTGCATATCGTGAGTTTGAACCTCTTTCCTTTGGATTTCCTGATCTGCGAAACTCCGAAACAAAACCTTTGTCGTTCACCACGTGTCCTTCTTGAATCAACTGTCAAGATTGTTATCATGATTTCACATATCACGAGTTTGAACCTCTTTCCTTTGGATTTCCCAATCTGCGAAACTCTGAAAACCTTTGTCGTGCTTTGACTGTTTTCCTCCTTCTGCTCTTACACTGTTGATCTTTCCATTCGATCATTGTTGTTTTTCTTCCTTGCCTGCATGTCTGCTGATCTTCCTTGCCTGCCTGTTTGTCATCGTTGTTGTTGTTCTTTCCATCAATGACAAGCACACTTTTCTTGTAAACATGCCAATACTAAATGCAACCTTTATTGCCTTGATACCCAAACATGAATGCTTGGATTCTTTTGATAGGTTTCAACCTATCTCATTGTGCAATTGTTTGTATAAGATTACTGCAAAAGTGATAGAAACAATATTGAATCCTATCCTTTATGAGTACATCTCAACTGAACAATTTTTTTTTTTACAAGGAAGACAAATCCATGAGGCCATCGTACAATAGAAGAGGGTTTACACTCTATGAAACTCTCTTGCATGCCAGCAACAATAATCAAGATTGATTTATCAAAGGCGTATGCCAAGGTATATTGGATGTATCTTTGATTATTGCTATTACATATTGAATTCTGGTTGCTTGTTGTTAGGTGGATAATGTGATGTGTAACTACTTCTTCCTTTGCAATATTGATAAATGGTGTTGCCTCTAGTTTTTCCAAGCCTACCAGAGGGCTCAGGAAAGGATGCCCCCTATCACCATATATTTTTATTCTAGTGGAAGAAGGCCTGAGTAGGTAAATACTTGAGGCTAGGAGGGTGTGATCAATATAAGGTGTTCGAATAGGGAGGGAAGCAATGTCTCATTTTCTTTTACTTCTCTTTGGGTCTTGTAGAGAAGGTTCACAATTTTATGAGTTACTTATTTTATTTAATAAGTTTACAAGAATGGAAGTGATTGGTGTTGATTTTTCTTTGCTTACTTCATGTATGAATGAGGATCAGGATATTGAGTTCGAAAGATATTTCCCTTATCAACACTTGGACTTGAATGATGGTCTTAAGTACCTAGTATTTACTCTTAAGCCAAATTGTTGTGGGAAGGCAAATTGGTGGTGTTTGGTCTCCGAGATTGAGAAACGAATTGCTCTATGGTGCAATCGATGGCTATCAAGAAGGGGAAGAATTATATTAGTGAAGGAAATCCTGAAGGCTATACCAATTTATTGGTATACTCTTGTGCATATTTCGAAAGGCATTATGGAGAAAATTTGGAAGTTTTGTTATAATTTCCTTTGGCAAAGGTAGTAATGAATTTAAAGGGTCACACTCAGTTAGGTGGAAGAATTTGGATAGCCCTAAGGCATTGGACGGGTGGGTTTAAAACACATTCACCTTTTTGGTCAGTCCTTGATAGAAAAGTCCTTATGGGCTGTTCTCACAAAGGATAGTCTCTAGAGTAAGATCTTGGTTCAAAAGGATATTATTGACGTTTTGGTAGCAGCGAGAGGTATTCCCTCCTGGATAACTTCTTAGAGAATAATATTCCAAGAATTCAAAGGAATACCATTGAATAGTTAAAGAAAACCCCAGGAGAGAAGTCGGCCCATAGGAAAATAATAAAGTGGAAATAGAATTTCTAAGAAGAGTAGTTGACCCATAGGAAAATAATAAAGTGGAATTAGATTTTCTAGGATGAGAAGTTGGCCCCAATAAAGTGACTTCAATACTATAAATAAAGTGACACCTTTCTCATTTGAACACTCACACAAACAACTATCTCACTCAAGAAGAAGGTGCAAGTCTGAGGCAAGGAAGAAGACACAACTACTACAGTTTCTTGGTGGTTCTTGGTGATTTCTCTTGTGCGCTACCTCTGGAAGAGTTGCACTAGGATTGTAACACAATTGTCTACCCTTGCTAAGGTTGATCCGAATTTATAAATGGAACAAAATGAAATATAGAGGTATAACAAAGAAATACACAGAGATACAGTAAAACTTGACATCTATTAATAAAGAGAATATGTTGAAACTGTAAAAATGAATATTGAAACAAGCTTGCTAGAATGGTGGAAGCTTATCTCTGAGAAGAGATGTGACAACTACGCTCATTCACAATAAGATGAGTACAATGAGGCTCCAAAGGCCTTTTTTACATCGAACATGAATGAGAAAAACCTAGACATTCAAAAACCTAACCCTAGGAGATGAAGCTCCAAAAGTCATGTGGGCCCTGATGGGGTAAGTTGGTACATCAACTTCCAAGGGTCGTAACTTTTGCATGCGATCTCCTTTTTAGGTGTACTATATCCCGTTGGAAAGTTTTATCCAAGGAATACACATATTTATGTGACACTCTTACTATGTCTATAATGTGACTGTGGAAAGCCCAAAAAATGTTGTTTAGGTCCTCAAAATGACCCTAGAAGTTTAGGACCCAAAAAGTTAGAAACAAATTGCCAAGATGAAAATTGTATGTGAGCCAGCTGGAATAGGTGGGTGGCCACTGATATCCATCTGGATCAATCCTCCCCCATTATGAAGAAATGGTCTACATTGCGTTGAGTTCCCCCATCAGATGAGGAAATTTATGTTGAACTTGGACCTAAGTGAGCCACTTGCCTTAGTGCAGGAGCTGCCCTTCTTTGGCAACCCGATAAAGTTGGATCCTCCGTTGACAAGTGCCCTTAATCCAAGTGTCCCTGATATGATCAATGGATTCCCATTCCATGCAATTAGGGTTGAGATCTGTCAGTTTCAACTTCTTTGCGATATTTGATGTGTCTAATAATGGTGGGAAGTATGGCGGAAGGAGATCCACATTAAACACTGGGTGTAGACCAAGGAAGTGTGGAATACTGAGCTCAAAATAATTGTCACCCATAACCTTGGTGATGGTATAAGGCCCATAGCAAAGTGGTCAAATATTCTGATGGGGCCCTATAAGGTGCTCTTTCTGCAAACGTAACCAAACTTTGTCTCCCACCTGAAACTTGTGTGGCACCCGGTGTTGATCATGGCGTTTCTTGTACTTAGCATTGGCTTTCTATGAAATATGATGGAACTATTGGTGTATGTGTTGAATTCTTTCAATAAAACTGGTGGATCTTTTGGCCTCTGATTGAACATGGGAAGATTATGTCGGCATGGTCGCAAGGGTAGTGCGACATCAATGGAACCCAATCGTTGAAATCACAGCCCCACCTGAAAGGGTCTATGGCCAGTAGAGATATGGAGAGATCTATTGTGGTTATGTTGAACATAGGGGAGATTGTCATCCCATGTGCATGGATTCTTGGAGTTGTACATGCACAAGATGTGCACGATCATCTGATTGATGACCTTTGTCTGGCCATCATTTTGGGGGTGGAAGGTAGTGGGTTTGGTGATCTTGGTGTCCAACAATGGACTAGAGGCTCGACCAAAATGTGTTGAGGAACCTGTTGTCCTGATATGAGATGATGGTCTATGGTATCCCAAAATGTACCCACACTTGTTCGAAGAAGAACTTCGTAGTGGCATCTGTTGTGATAGTCTTTTTGTAGCCTATCATAATGGTCATCTTAGAAAACCGATCAAAAACCATAAAAACATAGTCATTGCCTTGCTTGGTTGAAGGAAGGCCCGACATGTAGTCAATCGATATGGATTCCCAAGGCCTGTTGGGAGTAGGCAGAGGGGTGTACATGCCTTGCTTCTTAGTGCCTAGTTTGGAAATGGCACATGCAGTGCATGACCTGATATACTTGTTGAGATCTTGTCAAATGTTTGGCCAATATAAATGTGTTTGTAGTACTGCCATAGTATTTTCCATGCCAAAATGTCCTGCCATCCGACTATAGTGAGCTTCCCAGATAATATTCGCTTGCTCGCTTGAAGGAAAATAGAGGTGGTCGATATGGAATAATAGTCCATCCTGAAGGTGAAAATCAGTGACACTCTCTCTAATACCCAACACCTGGTAGATGGTAGAGAATTCATAATCAATCTGGTAGAGTTGGGGCCACTTAGAGGCCTCATGTCCACAAGAGTGGACTATCGTGGTGAGGGAAACAACTAGAGGTTGACTGAGTGAGTCGGTGACATGATTGATGCTTCATGTCTTATATTTGAATTAAATATGGAACTGTTGCAGGTATGTGGACCACTTATGATGGAGGTCGTTCTGCAATTTTCCTTGTGTCTATATGAATTGTAGAGGCTTGTGATCTATGTGAATGATTGTCTCCTTCCCAAGAATGTAATGCTTCCATTGGCGGATGAATTGTATAATCAAATACACTTATTTTTCATATGTAGGGTACTTACAGATGACATCTATTAGTGTCTCACTACAATATGCCACTGGATGACTGTGTTGAGTGAGAACTACACCCACATGATAGTTTGAGGCATCGGTCTCAATCTCGAAGGGTTGTTGTAGATTGGGTAAGGAGAGTACTTGATCTTAGCACAAGTGATATTTCAAATCATCGAATGATTTATATTTTTCCTTCCCCCACATGAACTTTTCCTTTCCACCACCCTAGGTCACTTGGTTGAGGGCCCATGCAATATGGGATAATCCCAACACGAACCTGCGATAGAATTTGGCAAGTCCTAAAAAGCGTCGAAGCTCAGTCAATGTGATAAGGGCTGGCTAGTCATGAATGACCTGGATCTTGGATAGATCCACATGCACACCATGCTCATCAACAATGTATCCTAGGTATTGGACCATGTTCATGCCGAAGGAGCATTTATCCAAGTTAACATACAACTTGTGTTGTCGTAAAGTGTAAAGGACTTGTTGAATATGCTGCAAATGTTCCTCCCAAGTTTTGCAAAAGATGAGGATGTCATCCAGATATACCACTAAAAAATAATTGGTGAAGGTCCGCCATATATCATCCATTAACCTCATGAAAGTTGTTGTAGCATTGGTTAAACCAAAGGGCATGACTAACATTTCGAAAAGACCTTCTTTGGACTTGAAAGCAGTCTTCCATACATCAGTCTATTCTATTGGGACATGGTGGTAGCCAGACTTTTGATCAATATTAATGAAGCACTTGGACCCCTTGAACTGGCCAAGAAGGTAATCAATTTGGGGAATTTGGTATTAATTTGTTAGTGTGAGTTTGTTTAGGTCCATGTATTAAATACAAAGTCACCATGCCCACTCTTTCTTCTGCACAAGTATAATCAGGCTCCCACAAGGTGACAAGTTGGGTCGGATGTACCCCTTTTGAAGCAATTCTTGGATTTGGTGCTTGATTTACTCATTTTCCATTAGAGAGTGACGATATACTGGCCCATTGGGTAGTGGTGCACTGAGGGTTATATCAATTGAATGCTTGACCTTACAGTGTAGCGGTACCCATGTGGGTGAGGAGAAGATGACTTTGTACTCTTGCATGAGCTTGTCCACTTGTTTCTGTTGTGTGGAGAGACCCTGTGTAGAATCGATGGTTGTGGCGGAGACCTTTTGTTCACCTTGAGAGAGAATCATGAAGAATATGATTTTTTTGGTTTGGGAAATGACCTTCCTACATTTCTTAGCAGAGATCAAAGAAATGGCAGTAGACGAAGCTACCTTTGGTATCCTGTAAATTGTGTACCCAAAGTAATAATAACACTACGAGGTCTAGACTCATATACATAATGGTGTTTCCACAAGTATGTTTAGCCTAAAAGAACATCACAAACTTCAAGTGGGGAAATATCACACAATACCTCACCCTTGAATGGATTGATACCGTAAGGTAGGTGACATTGTTGATTGATGTGGAGGTATTTCCCTTGGAGGAGCCACTCGATGGTATAGGGTTGCGGGTGTGGGGGTGTTGGTAGGCTCAACTGCTTGACGACCTCAACTGATATCAGGTTCTTTTGGCTTCCTCTATCGACAATGAAATGCAGCAGGATAACCTTCACCCACATTTGCAAGTGAAATAGGTGCTCACATTCCTCCGGTTCTTCTGGTGCACTTGGATGGACCTTAGTGGTAGTGACCATGGCAATGGGTTCTGCACCAATGATCCATTTCATCTTGTTTGGATCTGATTAAGAGTCATAACCTGCCTCTGACTCTGAGGCTTTCAGCTCGACCACCAATGATTCAGAGTCGGAACCTGCCTCTGACTCTGAGGCTTTCAGCTCGATCACCAAGGATGGCCCCTATCACCATTGATTTTTCTTCTAGTGGAAGAAGGCCTGAGTAGGTAAATACTTGAGGCTAGGAGGGTGTGATCAATATAAGGTGTCTGAATACGGAGGGAAGCAATGTCTCATTTTCTTTTCATGGATGATTTTCTTTTACTTCTCTTTGGGTCTTGTAGAGAAGGTTCACAGTTTTATGAGTTACTTATTTTATTTAATAAGGTTACAAGAATGGAAGTGATTGGTGTTGATTTTGCTTTGCTTAATTCATGTATGAATGAGGATTAGGATATTGAGTTCTAAAGATATTTCCCTTATCAACACTTGGACTTGAATGATGGTCTTAAGTACCTAGGATTTACTCTTAAGCCAAATTGTTGCGGGAAGGCAAATTGGTGGTGTTTGGTCTCCAAGATTGAGAAACAAATTTCTCTATGGTGCAATTGATGGCTATCAAGAAGGGGAAGAATGATATTAGTGAAGTGAATCCTGAAGGCTATACCTATTTATTGGTATACTCTTGTGCATATTTCGAAAGGCATTATGGAGAAAATTTGGAAGTTTTGTTATAATTTCCTTTGGAAAAGGTAGTAATGAATTTAAAGGGTCACACTCAGTTAGGTGGAAGAATTTGGATAGCCCTAAGGAATTGGAGGGGTGGGGTTTAAAACACATTCACCTTTTTGGTCAGTCCTTGATAGAAAAGTCCTTATGGGTTGTTCTCACAAAGGATAGTCTCTAGAGTAAGATCTTGGTTCAAAAGGATATTATTGATGTTTTGGTAGCAGCGGGAGGTATTCCCTCTTGGATAACTTATTAGAGAAGAATATTCCAAGAATTCAAAGGAAGACCATTGAACAGTTAAAGAAAACCTTAGGAGAGAAGTCGGCCCACAGGAAAATAATAAAGTGGAAATAGAATTTCTAAGAAGAGAAGTTGACCCATAGGAAAATAATAAAGTGGAATTAGATTTTCTAGGATGAGAAGTTGGCCCCAATAAAGTGACTTCAATACTATAAATAAAGTGACACCTTTCTCATTTGAACACTCACACAAACAACTATCTCACTCAAGAAGAAGGTGCAAGTCTGAGGTAATGAAGAAGACACAACTACTACAGTTTCTTGGTGGTTCTTGGTGATTTCTCTTGTGCGCTACCTCTAGAAGAGTTGCACTAGGATTGTGACACAATTATCTACCCTTGCTAAGGTTGATCCGAATTTATAAATGGAACAAAATGAAATATAGAGGTATAACAAATAAATACACAAAGATACAGTAAAACTTGACATCTATTAATAAAGAGAATATGTTGAAACTGTAAAAATGAATATTGAAACAAGCTTGCTAGAATGGTGGAAGCTTATCTCTGAGAAGAGATGTGACGGCTACGCTCATTCGCAATAAGATGAGTACAATGAGGCTCCAAAGGCCTTTTTTACATCAAACATGAATGAGAAAAACCTAGACATTCAAAAACCTAAGCCTTGGAGATGAAGCTCCAAAAGTCATGTGGGCCCCAATGGGGTAAGTTGCTACATCAACTTCCAGGGGTCGTAACTTTTGCATACGATCTCCTTTTTAGGTGTACTATATCCCGTTGGAAAGGTTTATGCAGGGAACACACATATTTATGTCACACTCTGACTATGTTTATAATGTGACTGTGGAAAACCCAAAAAACGTTGTTTAGGTCCTCAAAACGACCCTAGAAGTTTAGGACCCAAAAAGTTAGAAACAAATTGCCAAGATGAAAATTGTATGTGAGCTAGCTGGAATAGGTGGGTGGCCACTGGTATCCATCTGGATCAATCCTCCCCCATTATGAAGAAATGGTCTACATTGCATTGAGTTCCCCCATCAGATGAGGAAATTTATGTTGAACTTGGACCTGAGTGAGCCACTTGCCTTAGTGCAGGAGCTGCCCTTCTTTGGCAAACCGATAAAGTTGGATCCTCCGTTGACGAGTGCCCTTAATCCAAGTGTCCCTGATATGATCAATGGCTTCCCATTCCATGAAATTAGGGTTGAGATCTGTCAGTTTCAACTTCTTTGCGATATTTGATGTTTCCAATAATGGTGGGAAGTATGGCGGAAGGAGATCCACATTAAACACTGGGTGTAGACCAAGGAAGTGTGGAATACTGAGCTCAAAATAATTGTCACCCACAACCTTGGTGATGGTATAAGGCCCATAGCGAAGTGGTCAAAGATTCTATTGGGGCCCTATAAGGTTCTCTTTCTGCAAATGTAACCAAACTTTGTCTCCCACCTGAAACTTGTGTGGCACCCGGTGTTGATCATGGTGTTTCTTGTACTTAGCATTGGCTTTCTGCGAAATATGATGGAACTGTTGGTGTATGTGTTGAATTATTTCAATAAAACTGGTGGATTTTTTGTCCTGTGATTAAACATGGGAAGATTATGTCGGCATGGTTGCAAGGGGCAGTGTGACATCAATGGAACCCAATCGTTGAAATCACAGCCCCACCTGAAAGGGTCTATGGCCAGTAGAGATATGGAGAGATCTATTGTGGTTATGTTGAACATAGGGGAGACTATCATCCCATGTGCATGGATTCTTGGAGTTGTGCATGCACAAGATGTGCACGATCATCTGATTGATGACGTCTGTCTGGCCATCATTTTGGGGGTGGAAGGTAGTGGGTTTGGTGAGCTTGGTGTCCAACAATGACTAGAGGCTCGACCAAAATGTGTTGAGGAACCTGTTGTCCTGATATGAGATGATGGTCTATGGTATCCCAAAATGTACCCAAAATGAGCTTGGTAGTGGCATCTGTTGTGATACTTTTTTTGCAGCCTATCATAATGGTCATCTTAGAAAACCGATCAAAAACCATAAAAACATAGTCATTGCCTTGCTTGGTTGAAGGAAGGCCCGACATGTAGTCAATATAGATGGATTCCCAAGGCCTGTCGGGAGTAGGCAAAGGGGTGTACATGCCTTGCTTCTTAGTGCCTGGTTTGGAAATGGCACATGCGGTGCAGGACCTGATATACTTGTTGAGATCTTGTCGAAGTTTCAACCAATATAAATGTGTTTGTAGTACTGCCATAGTATTTTCCACGCCAAAATGTCCTGCCATCCGACTATAGTGAGCTTCCCAGATCATCTTCGCTCGCTCACTTGAAGGAAAATAGAGGTGGACGATATGGCATAATAGTCCATCCTGAAGGTGAAAATCAGTGACACTCTCTCCAATACCCAACAACTAGTACATGGTAGCGAATTCATAATCAATCTTGTAGAGTTGGGGCCACTCAAAGGCCTCATGTCCACAAGAGTGGACTATTGTGGTGAGGGAAACAACTAGAGGTCGACTGAGCGAGTTGGCGACATGATTGATGTTTCATGTCTTATATTTGAATTAAATATGGAACTGTTGCAGGTATGTGGACCACTTATGATGGAGGTCGTTCTACAATTTTCCTTGTGTCTATATGAATTGTAGAGGCTTGTGATCTATGTGAATGATTGTCTCCTTCCCAAGAATGTAATGCTTCCATTGGCGGATGAATTGTATAATTAAATATGTTTATTTTTCATATGTAGGGTACTTACAGACGACATCTATTAGTGTCTCACTACAATATGCCACTGGATGATCGTGTTGAGTGAGAACTGCACCCACATGATAGTTTGAGGCATCGGTCTCAATCTCAAAGGGTTGTTGTAGATTGGGTAAGGAGAGTACTTGAGCTTAGCACAAGTGATATTTCAAATCATTGAATGATTTCTATTTTTCCTTCCCCCACATGAAATTTTCCTTTCCACCACTCTAGGTCACTTGGCCAAGGGCCCATGCAATATGGGAGAATCCCAACATGAACCTACGATAGAATTTCGCAAGTCCTAAAAAGTGTCGAAGCTCAGTCAATGTGATCGGGGCTGGCTAGTCATGAATGACATGGATCTTGGATAGATCCACATGCACACCATGCTCATCAACAAAGTATCCTAGGTATTGGACCATGTTCATGCCGAAGGAGCATTTCTCCAAGTTAGCATACAACTTGTGTTGTCGCAAAGTGTAAAAGACTTGTTGAATATGTTGCAAGTGTTCCTCCCAAGTTTTGCAGAAGATGAGGATGTCATCCAGATATACCACTAAAAAATAATTGGTGAAGGTCCGCAATATATCATCCATTAACCTCATGAAAGTTGTTGGAGCATTGGTTAAACCAAAGGGCATGACTAACATTTCAAAAAGACCTTCTTTGGACTTGAAAGCAGTCTTCCATACATTAGTCTGTTCTATTGGGACATGGTGGTAGCCAAACTTTTGATCAATATTAATGAAGCACTTGGACCCCTTGAGCTGGCCAAGAAGGTCATCAATTTGGGGAATTTGGTATTGATTTGTTACTGTGAGTTTGTTTAGGTGCATGTATTAAATACAAAGTCACCAGGTCCACTCTTTCTTCTACACAAGTATAATCAGGCTCCCACAAGGTGACGAGTTGGGTCGGATGTGCCCCTTTTGAAGCAATTCTTGGATTTGGTGCTTGATTTACTCATTTTCCATTAGAGAGTGACGATATACTAGCCCATTGGGTAGCGGTGCACTGAGGGTTATATTGATTGAATGCTTGACCTTACAGTGTAGCGGTACCCCTGTGGGTGAGGAGAATATGACTTTGTACTCTTGCACGAGCTTGTCCACTTGTTTCTGTTGTGTGGAGAGACCCTGTGTAGAATCGATGGTTGTGGCGGAGACCTTTTGTTCACCTTGAGAGAGAATCATGAAGAATATGATTTTTTTTGGTCTGGGAAATGACCTTCCTACATTTCTTAGCAGAGATCAAAGAAATGGTGGTAGACGAAGCTACCTTTGGTATTCTATACAATTGTGTACCCAAAGTAATAATAACACTACGAGGTCTAGACTCATATACATAATGGTGTTTCCACAAGTATGGTTAGCCTAAAAAAACATCACAAACTTCAAGTGGGGAAATATCACACAATACCTCATCCTTGAATGGATTGATACCGTAAGGTAGGCGACATTGTTGATTGACGTGGAGGTATTTCTCTTTGCAGAGCCACTCGATGGTATAGGGTTGCAGGTGTGGTGGCGTTGGTAGGCTCAACTTCTTGATGACCTCAGCTGATATCAGGCTCTTTTGGCTTCCTCTATCGACAATGAAATGCATCGGGATAACCTTCACCCACATTTGCGAGTGAATAGGTGCTCACATTCCTTCGGTTCTTCTGGTGCACTTGGATGGACCTTAGTGGTAGTGACCATGGCAATGGGTTCTGCACCAATGATCCATTTCATCTTGTTTGGATCTGATTCAGAGTCAGAACCTGCCTCTGACTCTGAGGCTTTCAGCTCGACCACCAATGATTGCTTTGAGCAACACATTAGTGTTATGCCAAGGGATTTTATAGAATTCACACCACTTTCTAGTGTCTTTCTTTATCTTCTCAACAACCTTCTTTGTTTGTGTCTTGGATCGGTTGTCTTGAGAGGGTCCATCCTTTCCCTGTCCTTTGTTCTGTGGGTGGGGGATGCCTTTTCCCTACTTCTCTTGTGAGGCATTCAAAAATATGAAATCCCACTTCTTTTGTTTAAATTTCTGCTCAATTTTGATAGTGTATCGATAATCCATGCCCAGTGACAAGATGTTCAGAAACTCCATTTTTGTTTGGATGTATCTATACATACAACCGTGGTACTTGAGCACCAGATGGAATTCAGAGTCTTTGATACCCAACTTGGTGTGAAAGGTTCAAAAAATATTTTTGAACTCGGGTACTTTCTGGTCCCTTTCCTATTGTAGGCTAGTCCATCTCGTATACTAGTCATCGTAGCTTCCAACAAGGTAGTATTGTTCCTTAATAACATCCCTGAAAGAATCTCAATTGGGTGCGACTATAAATAGTATAGATTCCTCAGTGGACCTTTGCTCACAATAATTCTTCCACAAATCCTTGACATGGGGGACGACCTTAAGGAGTGCAAAGGTAATATTTTCTCTATTGGAAAAATTATGGACATAAAAATACCCTTCTAGCATATTCAACCATTTATCTATGACATTTGCATCTATCTGACCTTCAAATACATGAATAGAAAAAATCACTTGTACCTTGAAGGGGGTGGCGCCTCCAAAGTGGCTTCCTGATGAATATGTGTCACCTGTTGGCAGCCATCGAAGGATCTATGCAAAATTATCCATCATCTCGTTCCTTTGTCACATGAGGGATAAACTTCATAAATCACTATATTATAAAAAATTGAAATTTCTATGAAAATAAACTCATCCTTTTTGCTTGTGAGAAGATATGGATGTATCCTCTACTTGCATGTGATTTAGAGGGTTGTATGAATGATGTTGAAAATACATTTATTCTGCTATTGAAGCCTTTCTTCAATATTTTTATTGTTAAGAAGTTACGAGTTGCACATAAAGAGCAGATTTAGTTATCAAGAACCATTCCATATATAAAATAAAGAAATAAATACTTGGGGTTTACTGTCCAAAATTCTCCTCAATCCAACAACATAGAGACAAATCTTTCAGATTATGACAAAGGAGTATCATCTCTATAACAACACAGGGGAAGGGATGATTTTAAGAATGGAAATTTATTTTAAAATGTAGAAACCTTGGCGAATCTTACTAATCCTTCATATGCCAACTATAAATGATTGGCGATATTTTTTTAAAAATATTTAAATTTCTAAGTATTTTATATAGTTTTTATAAAATTTTGGCGATTTTTAAGGTAAAATAATTTTATCCTATAGAATTTGGGTGAATCATTTTTAAAATAGCGAATCTCGTTTTTGGAAAAACCATGGAAAATTAGCCCATGAG
>ML788799.1:118430-140621 GCA_009831015.1 Picea engelmannii
ATAAAATTTTGGCGATTTTTAAGGTAAAATAATTTTATCCTATAGAATTTGGGTGAATCATTTTTAAAATAGCGAATCTCGTTTTTGGAAAAACCATGGAAAATTAGCCCATGAGCGAAATTTAGCCCCTAAAATCATCCCTGCACAGGGGGATTTTTATCCTCGTGAGGTTGTTGTTTAGATATTGACCAATCTAAATATCAATAGCCTTTAAGGTTGATACACATTGGTTCATACATGAAAAATAAAGCATCAGTGTGTCAATGTTGAGAAGCACCACCATACTTTATAATAAAAAATACATGTACCAAATAAATTGCACCGGTGTCGTTGAACATTACGCACCGGTGCGCGCCACTATCGTCAGGTGCACCACATTAGGGTAAATAAAAATAAAATACCAAAATGAATTTCATTGTTACACTGCATCCCATGCTTCCAAACTCTCAAGAAAGCATCAGTGCACACCATCCTTCCTATGAAGCCCTATCTCTGATGTTCTACATCGACTTGGATAGCTCCATTAGTAGATTCCACACATTTCCAAATTTTGGAAATTAGCACGAATTTTAATTTCCTCTCAATGGTGAAACCATGCCTCCTTGAGACATAAGAGGCCAGGTAAATTGTTATTACCTTCCTATTTGCATTTTCATCCAATCAAAATTTGAATTTAGCTTCAAATTTGACATTTTTTTAATTTTGTTTGCAATTCTATGTGGTGCACCTGAACACTTCGGCTTGCCTCGAAGCAGTGCATGCTATGTTAAATTAATAGTGGGCACCGCCATCGATGTGTCTCATATATATGTATGCACCAATGTCATTCAAGTAATAGCACCGCGATAAATTGTAAAAACAAAGCAGTGCGTTCTTCAGATTGCCTCACAACCAATGCATAATTGGATTCGACCCGCACCAGGAGATTTCACTTAATTAATTGCATCTCTAACTTAACGATTTATGAAATTTAACATAGTGGTGCAACCATTTTAACCAACCGCATTGATGCATACATGAAAAATAAAGCATCAGTGTGTCAATGTTCAAACGCACCGCATAAAAATTACACACACTGAATAAATCGCACTAGTGTCGTTGAACATTACACATCAGTGCGACTCACTGTCATCAGGAAAACCATGTTAGGTTAAATAAATAAATAAAATACCAAACTATTTTTTATTATTAGAGTGCATCCCATGCTTCCAAAATCTCAAGAAAGCACCAATGCTCATCGTCCTTCCTAAGACACCCTATTTATGGTGCTCTACATCGACTTGGATAGCTCCATTGGTATATTCCAGAGATTTCCAAATTTTAGAAATCACCACAAATTTTAATTTCCTATCAATGGTGAAACCATACCTCCTTGGGATATAAGAGGGCAGGTAAATTGTTTATTAGCTTCATATTTTCATTTTCATCAAATAAAATTTTGAATTTAGCTTGAAATTTAACATTTTTTCATTTTTTTTTCCAATTTCACGGAGTGCACTTGAACTCTTCGTCTATCCCTGAAGTAGTGTGTAAAGTGTTAAATTCACAGTGAGCACCACCTTCAGTGCATACTGTGTTAAATTCATAGTGATCACCGCCATCGATGTGTCTCATATATATGTATGCATCGGTGTCATTCAAGCAAGAGCACCGAGATAAATTATAAAAACAAAGTGGTGTGTCCTTCAGAACGCCTTGCAACCAGCGCACAATTGGCTTCGACCCACATCAATACATTTCACTTAATTAACAACACCACTAACTTAATGATTTATAAAATTTAACATAGCAATGCAATAAAACTGCTTCTTTAATTATAGAAATGATAACATCACCTATATGAGAACATTTACGATTACTTGCTCCTAGAACTTGAATACACATTATTTTTTAGGCTCCATTGTTATCCACTATATTCAAATAAGTTAATTTTAATCCAACACACTAGTATTGTCTATAGAAATACACCAAGACATATATTTCTCGACTTAGAATAGCAGGGTGTCTCATTGAATGCCTCGTTCCCAGTGCTTTATCCTTTACAACACACTGCATAATAGAACGTCGTTGCTCCACTATCACGGAGGCACCAATGCGTTACTAGTAACACATCACATTGCTTCAGCTGTGATAATGAAATTTAACCTAGTGGTGCCCATTAGTTCAACAAACACACTGGTGTTGTAAAGACAATGACACCGAGGTGAATTTTTAATAATCAATTAGAGTGGTGCAACTTGTTAGACATATTTCTGCAATTTGTGGTGGTGCGACAATAATCATGGTGCACCAATGTGTAAAGGTTAAATGTATGCACCACAACATGTTTTTAAAAATAAACATTTTGGTTTATCTTCTCTAAAGCCTTGTTAGCGATGCGTTAGTAATACAATGCACCACCAAATATAATGTCGGTGCTCTAGTAAATTTGGTGCACCAGTGCTTTCAATTTAACAAAGGGCATTGTGGATTTGCTTTCCATAAATTTTATTTTTGCGGTGCATCTTTGTTAACAAAATGAATCGGTGCAGTTAAAAGAACTGAATTGATTCGATTAAAAGCACTAAGCAGGTGTAGAGTGTCCTATGGGATGCACCGCACACAACTACTTAGTGGTGCGACAAGAAATGTGGCACTAGTGTGTATTAGTAACAACACCGCATGACAATGTTGTTTTTTTGATAGAGCGCACTATAGTCGGTGCATATGTTTTTCTTTCGGTGCACCAATTGATTTTTAATTTTGTTTGAAAACAAAATTCACTTTTAGATTTTTTTAAATACACGTCATTTATATATGTATTTGTTTTATAATTTCAATTTGTTTTATCTATATATATTTTCCTAATAATATATTTATGTGAATCAAATATGACGATGATGAAAGGAGGAGGAGCATTAACAACAATTGGTCGATATGCTCACAAGTGTGTGTGAGTGGGAGGCCAGGGAGAGGGATTTTCTCCCTCACCCTATTTCATAGTCGACACAAAACCTTTTGATGGGTGTTGGCCTCCTAAAGTTTAATTAGGATGGTACATGTTAAGCCCTAAATAGTGGCACATTACCCCTTAATTGGGGCATATTACATTAGTATTTTTATTTTATTTATGTTGGCTTGGGTCCATTAGTTGTAATTGTACCTCCTAGTCTCCTATATATACCAAGGAGACCTTTTCATTTGGAATCATATTGTATTTGTGAATTTGGGAAGTTTCAGAAGGAACTCCTTGGGGAATATTTATTATATGGATCAAGGTACTTTTGGTTAAAATATAAACTTCTGGGGATTTATACTTTCGTAGATATAGCCTATGGAAGATCGGGTTCCTGAATCATTTTGAATTTAGTCATCTCATACTTTTCTCTATAAATTTTTTTATGTGATTATTCAGATAGTGAAACTTGGAGGATATTCATAGGAATTATCAAGGTATTTGTGGTAAAAATTTCATCTTATCGGTCACCCTAATTTTGGAGATACACTATGTGTAAGATAGGGTAGATGACTAGTCCTATCAACTAGTCTCAAACAGGTGTTTCAGGTAAACCAGTGATATCTTCTTCAGTGAGTATCCAAATTAAGTGAGACCAGTTACATTGGACAATGGATAGTCTGTAGTATTTATGGTGCAAGTTGCAGAATAAGATATCACATATTGTGCATTTGGAACACTTTACAAGTATGGTCTCCTGGAAAGGCCAAAAATCATCAAGGTGTGGGGAAGTTACCATAACTTCCACTTGGCACATCCAATTTTGATCAGACCTATGGCATTGCAGAGAAAAAATATCATAGAAATACAAAATGAAAGTCTGTACCCAAAAGGGTCAAAATTTTAAAGATACAACAAAAGAAAGGTTGGCTAGCAGAAGAACATCCAAATCAGGGTTTAAAAGGTGCATTTTTTTTTGGAAATTTTCATATATTTTTACTGGAAGATCCAATTGGGGTGATTCAAAAAGTATAATAAAATGGGATAAAAGGAGTATCACACAAACTTGATAGAAATTTAGGGTTTTTTTAGGTACATATGTGTTATGGCATCTCTAAACGTACGAGCTTTTGTTACTGGTTGGCGGTGCTACAACCCAAGGAAAGTGTGGTTCTTACACATACCTAGAGTATACCAAAAGGCCCTTTTTGAACGATTGTGCATTAGAAAAAACTACTACATATTTGAGCACCCACATACCTAGTGTATATCGGGAGACCCCCTATAATATTTAGACTTACCGAGTAAACCTTTTTTTCGTCTTGTTGCTATAGTACACCGAGAACAACACTCGGGGAGATCACTCTCTAGTACCTAGGTAGTTGGATAGTACGTCTAAGGGCATGGTCAAGCCTCCTTAGTTAGTTCCCTGAGATATTGGGTCGAGTACTATTGTTGGACGCCACACATATATCAGAGAGCTATAGCACCTGACACTCCCTTGTATGTGAGGACCTTTTCCTAATCTAATTAGGAATTCCTACCTTGCAGTGATACTTGGCCAGCATGCCACCAAAAAAGGGAACTTCTACACCAAATAATCCTTCAGACAATCCTACTTGGACTCTTGATGAAGGTGAAGAAATGTGCAGGGACATAAATGATTTACAAAAGAAGGCAATAACAAAAGATGAACTATAAGGGATGGTGGATTCAACTGAAGCTAAGCTGGAAGTGATAATGGATACTAATATGGATGGTTTAAAAAGGGAGATCATGGAAGGATTGAAAAAGTTTCTAATAGAGAGGCCACCTGAGAGTGACAATGTATCCCATGAAATTCATGACGAGGACACAAGGAAGATGAATCAAGACTAGAGAAACTCCAACTTTGGGTTGAAGACCAACCACTTTCCTAAGATCGATATGAGGAATTTTGATGGAAAGGATCCAATCACATGGATACTCCAGATGGAGCGGTTCTTTGATGTGCATGATGTGCTACACACACAAAATGTACGAATTGCATCTTTATATTTAGAACCCATTCAATTTGTGTGGTATCGATGGATTTTTTCTCGCAAATCACTTGTCACTTGGAAAATTTTCACGAAATAAATGATAGCACACTATGATGATACAAGGAGCAATACCTTCTCCATCCAATTGATAAATCTCAAGCAAAAGGGTTCAGTTGTGGAGCACATTGAGAACTTCCAAAGATTGAATATAAAGGTAACAAATATTCCAGATGAGCACCTGATTGATGTATTCATAGTAACTTTAAAGGATAACATTCAACATGAGGTTTGCCTTTGGGAACCCAAATCATTGGAGAATGCGTTCAAGGTGGCAAGAAATGTTGAAAGTAAAAATATGGCTATGGATACTAGAAGGACCACTCCTAACATCTATCGAGAGAATAATGTTCCTTCTTTTAAACCACCTAAACCTACAAGGTGGACACCTCAACAATTAGAGGAAAGAAAAGAAAAAGGTTTATGCTTTAATTGTGATAGCAAGTATAGTAAGGGGCATAAGTGTGGTGAGAAGAAATTATTTTACATAGATTGTGAAGAGGAACAAGAACAAGAACCATCTCAAGATGAAAACGTAGAAGAGATTTATTCTGAAGAGTTGACTCCCACCATATCATGTAATGCATTGGTTGTAATCAGGACTCCTCAAACCCTCAATATTGAAGGATATATCAAAAATAAAAAAGGTAATAGTCCTAATTAATTCTGGTAGTACTCATAATTTCATTCACTATAAATTAGCCAAATATCTCAATTGCTTTATATATCTAGCTCCATAGTTTCAAGTAATGATTGGAAATGGAGGAACGATCAATTGCTCAGGAAAAATGTCATAATATCAATCTTACTATGGGAGGATATGCAATTAATAGTCCAATGATTTATATACCCATGGGTGGTGTTGATGTCGTACTAGGAGTTCAATGGTTACAATAATTGGGAACAATGGCTTTTAATTTTCAAGAATTTTTCATGAAATTTTCATTGGAAGGAAAGGAAATTGAGTTAAGGGGTATCACAGGGAAACCCAGTAAGGTGATAAGCTCTAATGACATGACAAAATTATTGAAAAAGGGGCATCATGGTGTAATTTTACAACTA
Source organism: Picea engelmannii (assembly GCA_009831015.1). NCBI lineage: Eukaryota > Viridiplantae > Streptophyta > Pinopsida > Pinales > Pinaceae > Picea > Picea engelmannii. The sequence goes on from ML788799.1 coordinate 124,506, forward strand.
TCCTCACTAGATTTTCAAACATATAAGCCATATATTCCCTTATATCTCCAAGGGATTATTGATAAGAATTCCAAAGTATTTGAATATATTATGAGAGGTATTCCACCCACTCACGATCATGATCATGATCATGCTATTCACCTAATTCCTGGGAATGTTCCTCCTAACTTCAGGCCTTACAGATACTCTTATGCCCATAAGAGTGAAATTGAGCGTATGGTTGAAGAAATGTTAGAGGCTGGCATTATTAGACCTAGCCAAAGTTCTTACTCTGCACTGGTGGTAATGGTATGCAAGAAAGAGGGCTCATGGAATATGTTTCCATATTATAGAGAGCTCAACAAGATCACCATTAAATATAAGATTCTCATTCCCATCATTGATGAATTGTTAGATGAACTACATGGAGCAATATACTTCACAAAGTTGGATCTTCGTTCATGGTATCATCATATTAGAATAAAGGAAGCAGATATCCCAAAAACAACATTCAAAAATCATGAAGGCCGTTATGAATTTTTGGTCATGCCTTTTTGCCTTGCGGATGCACCTTCCACATCTCAAGGGTTGATGAATTCCATTTTCAAGCCCTTTCTTCAAAAAATTGTGTTAGAATTTTTTTGATGATATACTAATCTATAGCAAGTATTGGGAGGATCATGTTCAACATGTTGACAGGGTGCTACAACTATTAAAGGAGAAACAACTATATGCCAAACCATCCAAATGTTTCTTTAGGGTGAAGGAGGTAGAGTATTTGGGTTATATTGTATCTCATGAAGGTGTCAAGGTAGACCCTAACAATGTTAAGGCCATGATGGACTGGACGATTCACAAAACATTGAAGAATCTTAGAGGATTTTTGGGGTTGACAGGTTACTACCACAAGTTTGTTCAGAACTATGGAAGAATAGAAGAACCTTCAATGGAATTAACTAAGAAGGATGCATTTTCATGGACTCCAGAAGCAACTCAAGATTTTGAAAAACTTAAATAGGTGATGTGCAAAGCTCATGTCTTGACCACACCATACTTCACAAAAACATTTATTGTGGAATGCCATGCCTCAGGAAATGCCATTGGTGTTATTCTAATGCAAGAAGGAAGGTCCCTTGTTTTTGAAAGTCGACCACTCAAGGGAAAGGAATTACACAAACCCATTTATGAGAAGGAAATGATGGAAATACTACATGCATTGAAGCAATCACACCCTAACCTAATAGGTAGGCACTTCAAGGTCAAAACAGATCATGACATTCTTAAATAATTCTTGGAACAAAGACTATCTTCAGAAGAACAACAAAAGTGGGTGACCAAGATGTTGGGTTATGATTTTGAAATCGTCTACAAAAAAGGGAAGCAAAATGTTGTGGCAGATGCACTCTCAAGAAAGGATGAAGATATTGATGCCTTTCTCTGTGCTATCTCTATCATCCAATAGGAAAGAAAATACAATCAAAATCCATTTTGTACAACCAGAATGCAAACAATCCACTATAGACTTTGTATCAACAACATAAATACCATGTTTACTTCAGACACAACACAATTTTATACCCCAACCAAAACAGAGTGTCGAGCTAAATTTCTGGTTCAATTTGATCAAATGCCAAAAGGGAAAACAAGGAAAACCCAAATCGAAATGCAATTTCTCACTGCTAGAGTGTTTTTAAAAGAAAATGTTGTAAACTTTGGAGAACAAATACTTTTTGCATGCAAAATCCTAGAGCCAACAAAATGATTTTAACTTGAGCAGAGCTTAAATTTGATGAATGAAGAGATAAAATACTCATACCTGTAAGAGTAATGTTAAGGAAACCACAAAACACAACTCCTTTTCCCCAAGGGAAAAAAATGGCGGAGTTTCTATTTACCAGAGCACCCAAAGAAAATACCAAAAACATAGTAAAGGTGGCGTCCTCGAGATAGGGTAAGAACAACGTGAAATAAATTCACGTCGCTTCCCATCTCCCATATATTAAATGTCATCAACCACAACATAGTGAAGCATGCTTAGCTTCCATGGACCCTTCACACACATGTCAGTTATCTTGCCAAATTTACCATACAAATTTCCAATATCAAAAGTCGAGTCCAAAACCAACACATGGATCCACAACCTAAATAATTTTCCAATGAAGAAATTCCATACCACATGACGACCCATTGTCCAAATATAACATAAGTTTTCATGCAATTTGCGCTTAGTGTCAAAGTCTAGATGTAGCAAGGGAAATAATGTTTAGCGTCATAAACATTTATTTCAAATCAAATTAATAACCAAACATCTATAAATTGCAAATAGAACCAGAGTCTTTCTTTTGTTCTCAATTGTGAAATTATTCTTGTAATGCAATCATAGGAGAATCTTGGAGATCTTAACAAGAGGAGGCATTTCATTTTTATTATTGTTCTAATGGGGTACCACCTATTTAGTATTATTAATATGTATGTATAAATGCATTGCAACTTATTTGTAGGCAAGGATCTCATGTTGCACTTTTTTTGGCGTCAACAGGATGCAGGAAGTTGGAGCATGTAGATCGAGAGTGGGAAGAGCATCATAGTTATGTAAATATTTCTAGAGTTGGTAAAGAAATAGATTTATTTGTAAATATAAGAGGTACATACTTGTAAAGATGTATGTTATAAGCATCTCCAATATATTATGTCATGTTCGTATAGACATACAAATGTATACTGAATATATTTTGAGTTTCTTTTAGGGAAGGAGAGAGGAAATGAACAAGGAATTCATTAAAATACTCCTACATATACATTATCAGTACAAGAACCATGAGTCTAGATAGGAAAGGCATAGATCAACATTCAACTTGGTTTCATGATTGGATGAGATATACTATCTTCAGCAAAGAAGGAGATGGGAGTGGATGTTGAGTACAGGATTTGGATTCGAATACTGTAAAGATTCAGTGAGCATACTTTTGTTATGAAGGAATATATGAGCTAGAACAAGAGCTATATTTAACTAGCGTTAGTAGCCAAAGAGCCAGATTCAAATCCATATTTCAGAAGCAAATAGAAGCACATTGATCTAGTATCCAATATCTAAGATCCAAGATAAAAATTTAGTCCCATAATATTCAACAAGGTGGAAGAGTGAAGAAGCTTCATCATCACTAAGTTATTTAATAATATCATTTCAGTAAGGTGGAAGAGTTAGTAAGAGTTATCATAACTAAGTTGTTGAAATATTCATACTTTTGGAGGACCAAAAGTTCTTCAGTGGGAAGGTGTGATCCAGGAGGATCCAAAACACTCACAAAGGTCCAGGGATAATACAGATGGATATTAATGGCCACCCACCTATTCCAACTAGCTCATCTTGGTGTTAACGCTCTATAATTTCTCAGGCTGAGGGAGAAATCGACAGAGGTAACTGTTTCAATCGCTTCGAGTCTTGGATCTAGCCCTCCAAGACTCAGAGAGGTCTCTCCCTGTATGATTTAGCTTGCTTTGGGAATAGGATATTAAGCTAGTTATGAGGGATCGGGGTTTTTTGGTTTTTTGAGTTTTGGTTAAGACAACAGAAGAAAAGGCCATTGGGCAGAATGGAGTCAACATGTTAAAACTGATTGAATGAATGAATAACTAAGAACATTGGTAACCAGGAAAGGAAGCCATGATAGTGGACCTTAATATTTTGTAAGATGGAAAAGAAGAATGGGTTAAGAATCATCTCAAATGTAGAGCAGCGTTCATCTGAATTCTACATTCAATTTGCAGAAGAAAACATAAACATTGCTTTAAGCCAAATCAGGGTGTACAAGAAAAATCCTGATTATAATTTTCTTATAAACAATGATGGAAGAAAACAATTTGAGAAAAACAAGAAAATGACAGTTTACATCAGAGAAACTTCACCACCGAATCATGACACAAGAACCTGGAAATCCAGTGTCTTAATATTCATTCAAAAACACTACATCCTGTTGATCATCTTTACAAAATAGAAAGTAATGTTTATGGGTTATCTTCCCATCTAGTCCCTCCAGGTCACACCTTCTCCCAGGTCGAACTCCCCCTCATCTTTTACATAATGCCTTCTTAAATAACCCAATAATCACAAAATGTCTCTCGTTTGTTGGAAATAAATTCGAATAAACTGAAATAACAGTGGTTGTAATAGGTGTCCCAAGATATTTGAGGACGCTGGAGTTGTTGGAATAAAAACTAGCATTGCTTCTAGGTGTCTCGAATGGATCAATGCTTGGTGTAGGAAAAAATTTGAATTTAGAACGCTAATTGATCCTGGGAATTTCCTCGCTGCCACCTGTTCATGATGGGATGGATTAGTGCCTTGAGATTAGGGGTATCAAGATACGCTCTGCCATTTGTCTTTGATTGATCTTTAAATCGTTGATTCTTACCTTAAAACTTGGGATTGCCCTTCACCTCTTGAATTTGAATGTTATCCTGGTATGAAAATCAGGGATATATGTTCTTGAAAGATTGGGATGCTTTACCAATTTCTGCTACGTGTTAACTAATTTCCCATTAATTGCTTCTTTGAGATCTAAAATTTGATCTCTGCTGACAAGAGTTCGACCATTAAATTGGCTCCTTAAAATCAACTAACCTATAAATCCCGAATAAGTTTGAAATTATCCTCTTTCAACTTTAGCCACGATCTAACAACATGATCTATATCATCAAACAATATTCTGCCTCCTCCTGGAGCGGTGTTCCCTCTGTCATTCATACCCGCCTGCCCTTCTTTTGAACAATTTATCCACATAATGAACAAGTCCTAAATTCAAGTCCTTCCTTGAAATCGATATAGTGACCTCTAGACAAGTGGCTACACAGAATACACAAGGGATACCATTGTCGAATTTTGAGTTCTACTCATCCCTCCCATAAAAAACAGAGCTCATCAAAAAGAGGAGATACAAACTCATTTATCTCAATTTCCTGCAAATCAGATCTGCAATCAAATGCTCTACCACTTGTGTAGATCTTTACCCATACGATGTGGCACCAGATCTTTAGAGAAGTCGGTTGAATGGGGCAAACGATTCTGGATCAATCGCCCAGTGGGACATTCGAGGTGTAAGAGGTCGCACAAACTATTTTGCTTATTTTGAGAGGTGATCAAGTAGCCTCAAATCCCGTGTGCGTTTGTGTTCGTTGCCACTGCCATGCTATGCCACAATTACTATAGTGACTCTGTTCAGAATGTTGAGAAGAAAGGAGGACGTGGATCTGCTGCCCCAGCCACCCAAATCTCCAGTGATCTAATCTGCACCTACAAAGTGACCTGCCAGGGTTCTGCTCAAACATCACCTCCACAATCTGATGACCAAACAATTCAATGCCAATTCAAAGCGGTCGGCCTGAAGCAAAGTGTGTTGATGGTGAATCTACATTCTTCAACGCTTTTGATTTCAACAAGAGAAAATGGCCACTTGGCTATTCGACAGCTTATTGAGCTTGCTCTCGGGAATTTTGCGTAGTTTGACAAACTAAATTTGACCTCTTCGCATCCTCTGTTTAACACTTGGATTTATTCTTTAACAATATGGTGATTAGATTCTTCCACACAAACCCCTTACTTGGCGAATTATGGCGTTCACCATAAAGACTATGGCATGTACTTCTGTGAGCTTTTCCCTTATGACTTTGCGTTGGAGCTTGGGTACTAGATTTGAGTTGATATGGTGGCTCGATTTCGTATGTTGTTGTTAACCCGTGTCTTGTGTGCTGCATGATGTTGCGTGCTAACCCCTGACATGCATTGTGTTGTTGTGTGGCAGGTTGCATGGAGCTGGAGTGTTGGAGCGTAAACTTGGCCTCCGGGCTAAGTTTTGATGAAAAACACATAAAACAAAAAAAACCCAAATTTAGGGTAGAAGCTCGAAAACCACTAAAGAAAATGCCCCATGATGTGTCCACGGGCTAGAAAACTTGGAAAAAATCCAGAACGCTTGAGAAAAGACAGAAATACAAAGGCTAGGATGATAAATGTGAAGATCAGAGAGCCATTTTTTAATCTAGCTACAGGCTTTCGGTAGCTAGGGGTACACAAAAATTGGATTCTAAGCGACCGAAAGCTCTCTCTTTCGGTAGCTAACATAACATGAGACTCTACTCTTTAACTACCGAAAACAAAAACTCTTGTGTGATAAAAACTGAGGTGAATTGAGAGATTTCTTCCACTTTTACACCTTTGTTGTGGATCATGAGAAAAAGCGTAATGCCTGAAATAGATAGATATTAGTCAGAATATTGATTCCCCTATTATATAGGGTTGTAACATAGGATCCAACTGGGGAAGACAACTTCGAAGGATATGTCTAGAACCTCTGGGAACTTGATAATAAATGCCTTATCCATTGGGTTATTCCCCAATGTGCAACCCGATCTGCTACAAAATCCCTGGTAGCTGAAAATCTTGAACTGAAATCAAAACTCTCTGCAAACTGAAGTCTGGATCATGCTTGAACTGAAAAATTGAAAAGAAATCTGAAACTAAAACTAGATAGATGCTTAGAGTATTGAACTTATTTTCACCCATCTACCTACCCTAATCTACTTGATAATTTTGATGAATCAGGTAATACAGAAATGCCAATGAAGCCAGTCAAGTAGCTGCAAAAACAAATGGACAACTTGATTGCTTGTCAGTGAAATCCTAAGTATACCTTGATTATGTGTCCTCATAATATGAAATGGAAACTGTTGACATATCTGGTCTTTATAGAGAATACATGTTTGAAAACTCAAGCTAACATGAACCTCCATGTAATCTGCTATAGGATCAATTAAAACTTGATGCATGATATTTGCTTCTAGATCTTCAATGACTAGTTGATCAATTGCATCCTCAAAATTAAACCCTGCAACTACAACTTTAGTCTTGTACTTGAAAACATAATCACCATAAATCTACACATCAATAGGTAATACAATCTCCTTTGGTTTTGGAGATGGAAGATTTTCAAAAAACTGTTTTGGATGTTGGAAACTGTAGGACTGAGTCTGAGTATTCAAGAGTTCAATATCCTTTTCAAGTCTTTCAGCAAACAACTCGAGAACACAAATTTTAACTTCATGAGAAAATTTTCTCGATTTCCAACAATGAAACACAGTTGTTAACAAAACTTCATCAGTTTGAAAATATGCTAACTCATCCCTGAATTCTTTTATAGCTTCACAAGATATAGGATTTTCCACATACCCTGTCATCTTGAATCATCATCAATGCTCTAAAATCTGGATTCTTTGGCACTGAAGTCGCTTATGAAATTTGAATCTCAGGATCTTGACCAATGGAGTCGCCAGGTGAATGGTACAACCTTCCTGTGTTTGTCTTCTGTTCACCATCAGAAGTCAAATCTGAACTTGATATATTTTCCTAGAGAACTCGAAAGCTCGTCCCCTAGTGGAGTCGCCAAAATGTTAACGCTTTGTAATTTCTCAGGCTGAGGGAGAAATCGATAGAGGTAACGGTTTCAACCACTTGGAGTCTTGGATCTATCCCTCCAAGACTCAGAGAGGGATTTCTCTGTATGATTTAGCTTTGTTTGGGAATAGGATATTAGGCTAGTTATGAGGGATCAGGGTTTTTTGGTTTTTTGAGTTTTTGTTAAGACAACAGAGGAAAAGGCCATTGGGCAGAATGGAGTCAACAGGTTAAAATTGATTGAAGGCAACCATGATGGTGGATCTTAATATTTTGTAAGATGGAAAAGAAGAATGGGTTAAGAATCATCTCAAATGCAGAGCATCGTTCATCTGAATTCTACATTCAATTTGCAGAAGAAAACATAAACATTGCTTTAAGCCAAATCAAGGTGTACAAGACAAATACAGATTATAATTTTCTTATAAACAATGATGGAAGAAAACAATATGAGAAAAACAAGAAAGTAATAGTTTACATCAGAGAAACTTCACTACCGAATCATGACACAAGAATCTGGAAATCCAGTGACTTAATATTCATTCAAAAACACTACAACCTACTGATCATCTTTACAAAATAGAAAGTAATGTTTCTGGGTTATCTTCCCATCTAGTCCCTCCAAGTCGCACCTTCTCCCAGGTCAAAATCCCCCTCATATTTTACATAATGCCTACTTAAATAACCCAATAATCACAAAATGCCTCTCATTTGTTGGAAATAAATGATTCTGGATCAATCGCCCAGTGGGACATTCGAGGTGCAAGAGGCTACACAGACTATTTTGCTTATTTTGAGAGGCGACCAAGTAGCCTCAAATCCCGTGTGTGTTTGTGTTCATTGCCACTGTCATGCTCTGCCACGATTTCTATAGTGACTCTGTTCAGAATGTTGACAAGAAAGGAGGACATGGATTTGCTGCCCCAACCACCCAGATCTCTAGTGATCTAATCTACACCTGCAAAGAGACCCGCCAGGGTTTTGCTCAAACATCACCTCCACAATCTGATGACCAAACAATTCAATGCCAATTCAAAGCAGCCAGCCCGAAGCAAAGTTTGTTGATGGTGAATCTACATTCTTCAACACCCTTGATTTCAACAAGAGAAAATGGCCACTTGGCTATTCGACAGCTTATTGAGCTTGCTCTCGGGAACTTTGCGTAGTTTGACAAACTAAATTTGACCTCTTCGCATCCTCTGTTTAACACTTGGATTTATTCTTTAACAATATGGTGATTAGATTCTTCCACACAAACCCCTTACTTGGCGAATTATGGCGTTCACCATAAAGACTATGGCATGTACTCCCGTGAGCTTCTCCCTTATGACTTTGCACTGGAGCTTGGGTACTGGATTTGAGTTGATATGGTGGCTCGATTTCGTATGTTGTTGTTAACTAATGTCTTGTGTGCTGCATGATGTTGCGTGCTAACCCCTGACATGTGTTGTGTTGTTTTGTGGCAGGTTGCGTGGAGCTGGAGCATTGGAGCGTAAACTTGGCCTCCGGGCTAAGTTTTGATGAAAAACACATAAAACAAAAAAAACCCAAATTTAGGGAAGAAGCTCAAAAATCACTAAAGAAAACGCCCCATGATGTGTCCACGGGCTATAAAACTTGGAAAAACTCCAGAATGCTTGAGAAAAGACAGAAATACAAAGGCCAGGATGATAAATGTGAAGATCTGAGAGCCATTTTTTAATCTGGCTACAAGCTTTCGGTAGCTAGGGGTACACAAAAATTGGATTCTAAGCGACCGAAAGCTCTCTCTTTCGGTAGCTAACATAACATGAGACTCTACTCTTTAACTACCGAAAACAAAAACTCTTGTGTGATAACAACTGAGGTGAAATGAGATATTTCTTCCGCTTTTACACCTTTATTGTGCATCATGAGCAAAAGCGTAATGCCTGAAATAGATAGATATTAGTCAGAATACTGATTCCCCTATTATATAGGGTTCTAACATAGGCTCCACTTAGGGAAGATAGCTCTGAAGGATATGTCTAGAACAACTGAACTCTGAGAACTTGATAATCAATGCCTTATCCATTGGGTTGTTCCCCAATGTGCAACCCGATCTGCTACAAAATCCCTAGTAGCTGAAAATCTTGAACTGAAATTAAAACTCTTTGCAAACTGAATTCTGGATCACGCTTGAACTGAAAAATTGAAAAGCAATCTGGAACTGAAACTAGAAATATGCTCAAAGTATTGAACTTATTTTCACCCATCTACCTACCCTAATATACTTGATAATTTTGTTGAATCAGGTAATACAAAAATGCCAATGAAGCCAGTCAAGTAGCTGTAAAAACAAATGGACAATTTGATTGCTTGTCAGTGAAATCCTAAGTATACCTTGATTATGTGTCCTCGTAATATGAAATGGAAACTGTTGACATATTTGGTATTTATAGAGAATACATGTTTGAAAACTCAAGCTAACATGAACCTCCTTGTAATCCGCTATAGGATCAATTAAAACATGATGCATGATATTTGCTTCTAGATCTTCAATGACTAGTTAATCACTTGTGTTAGCGTCAGAAGTCACTCCTGGATTGCTTACAGGAGCAGAGCCCAACGCCCATCAGTTTTATGTCACGATTTGTTTTAAATGGTGATTGAATGGGCATAAAGACTCAAGGAAATATCATTCTAACTCAGGGACTGAGTCTGGTACGTAAAGAACGAAGGAGGTCTGGAATCCCAACTTCAGCCAGTGGGTTGATTTAAAGTTGAACAGGTGGAAGACTTAGGAGAAAGTGAACAAACAACTCTGGGCATCAGGCTTGCAGCGGTTTGTAGGGGAAAAACTCTGAAAGCAGGATCCTCCTGGTTCAGGGCTTCAAGAAACTGAAAGGGGACTTGACTAGATCCTCCAATTCCAAGTCGTTCAGCGTTAAAGAAATCACAGAAACTGATTAGAGGCTCCATAACTATTACAGTGATCCATTACAACATCATCCTATAATAGCTACAGCTCGAATGGATCCTCCAATTCCGAGCTGCTCTAACACAGTGTAAACAAATATATGAAAGAAACTGGCATCCATAAGGCAAGAAGTCTCCAAAGCTCATACATAACCAAAACAACAATGCTTCATTAAAACTTTACAGCCGGGAGCTCTGCTCAACCATCGATACCTTCAAAAATTGGCAGAAATGCCTACATATACTTGGAACAAAACACTGGAAGCTAAAACGAGACATCACATTGAAGACATTATGACTTCACATTTACTGTACATGCAGTCTCTGGATGTTCGTGAACTTCAGTCAGATGCAATCGCGCTCCAAAGGACCTGTGAATGAATTGACAAGCTTACAGTCATTTCTGGGCTTTCCATTTATGGCGGAAATGATGTTCAACCACCATTAACTACTGCAATAACTGCTTCATTGAGATCGGGAAAGACCCGGTCGACTCTGTATTAACAGGACATGGAGGCCTTCGTGACGACTGGGAGACTTGACACAAAGTGATGGACGGATGGTGACCAGGCAGGGGTAGTTGGACACACTCGATGCAGATATGGGATGAGGAGAGGCCATGTGGACGGATGGGCAGAGGGAAAGTGATAGGGAAAATGTACGTGGCAGGATTCACGAGCTTCGAAGTGTACGAGTCGGGTGGACAAGGCACAGAGGCCGGGAAGAAAATATGAGTTGGCATGACACGGGGATGGACGTGGAAACAAGGAAGCATGTGATGAGGTTTCGGGCTTTTGGGGATTCGAGATTCGTGAGTTTGAAGTGCGCGAGTTCCTTGCCTCCAGGATCCCCGATATCCCGATGTGCGATGAGCTCCCCCTTCTGGGAGCTAGCCCCTACCGGCTAGACCGTAGTCCATATGACCTGTCCGTGTGTGACCGCGGTCCAAATTTCCATCGGGTTTTCGGCGTTCTTGATGAAACGATGTTTGTGTCCACGAAACTTGCGATTCTACGAAACCCGATGGCTCATGGTCGTTGACTTGTCGACGGTGTGCTCCTTGGTGCAAAGGCTGCCACCTGTTTTCCACTATTGAAAGCTACTCCCAACATCGGGAAATCAGGTATCGGGATATCGCAATTCCCGTTGTCGTGTTCATGGGACTTTCAGCTCCCCGATCCCCGACTCTGCAGGATCTTTCGCCACGTGCCTCTACTGACAGATGGCTCTGATTCGGTTGGGAAATCGTATATCGCAATTCACTTATGTAAGAGTTCGCTGCCTCCAGAAACTCCGATCCTATGATGGACTGAAATCTCGACTCTCCTTCTGATGCCTGACACGTTTCCTACCAAGATCAACGGCTAGGATCCCCTCGGTATTTCGAGACTCGAAAGGTCTCGGCCCTCTTACCCTTTAAAATCCTGATACCACAATTGTTACTAACATTAGGCTCTATGGGGGATAGAGTTGTCCCTGCGATGCTCTAAGAACTCCTTCTGCAGTTCCAGTCGCCTTTCCGTTGGGCTATGGAGTCTTTATTAGGCCGCAAAAATAAAAATGAAAACAAGCTAAGAAACAAAGGACAGTATTTACAAACAAAGAGTCATCTAAGACTCAAACAAAACATTTTTTTAGGAAATGCCCATTTACTGGGCCGCTGAAAACTTCTTCACCTCCCAAATCTCGCAACCTGTATGTGTTGTTTGAGAAAACCTCGGAGATTCTGAAAGGCCTGATCCACAGGGCTTCAAACTTGCTGTGTTTGCCCTTATCTTGTTTAGAAGCATCCCATTTCAGTACCAGGTCTCCTACCTGGAACCGCTCCTTCTTGGCCTTCCTATCGAATACCTGCTTGATTTTCTGCTGATGGTCCTGGATCCTGTCCAATGTCTGCTCCCTAGCCTGCTGGACCTCTATTAGCTGATGAATCCTTCTGATCATGTCATCAGGCTCCTCCTGATGGTCCTGGAGGAATTTCGCTACAGGGATGGCTAGTTGAGAAGGGAAGACAACTTCGGCTCCGTAGACTAACTGGAAAGGGGAGAGGCCTATAGCTCTCTTTTTAGTCACCTGATCAGCCCATAGGGTGAATTTAAGCTTTGAGTTCCAAGCCCTTTGATTGTCTTCCAACAGACTTTTGATGATTCTTATTAAACTTTTGTTGGAGGACTCTACTAAACCATTGCCCTGCGGATAATATGGGGTGGAGTGAATCAGCTTAATCCCAAACTGCTCACAGAACTTGGCTAATGGATCAGACCCGAAAGTGGCTGCATTATCAGTGACAATCTTATTTGGGCAGCCGAACCTTGTGATGAGGTCCTCCAAGAATCCAATGATTACCTTGTGGGAAGCACTCCTAGTGGGAATAGCTTCAATCCATTTGGTAAAGAAATCTGTGGCAGTCAGGATCCACCTATGCTGCCCACTGGAGGGAGGGTGAATTTCTCCAATGAAATCTAGACCCCGCTGCTGAAAAGGCCCTGAAACCACTACCGGATTTAACGACAGAGACTTGAGCTGCTGCTTTCCTACAAATTTTTGACATTTGATGTAGGCTCTGACCCCTTTGCATACATTAGTGAACACGGTAGGCCAGTAGTACCCAGCCCTGAGGATTTTGTGGACTGTGGCTCTCCAGAAATGGTGCCCTCCACATAGGCCGCTGTGAAATTCAGCCACGATCATCTCGGCCTCTGGTGGACTTATGCATTTTAGAAGCACCGCCAGGGGGTCTTTCCAATATAGCACTTGATCGATTAGGCAGTACCTGACTGCTTTGAGCTTTAGAGCTTTGGCTTTGCTTTTTTGCAGGCCATCTGGAGGCCACAACTCCTGCAGAAAGTATATGACATCCTTATACCAAGGACAACGAGCCAATGGGGGCTCCCTTTGATGGTCTACGTTAGGCAGTCGATCCTGCTGAATACCTGAGCATTCGTTGATGAAACTTATTCCCAACGCTTGGCAGTTTGCTTCAGCCAACATCTTGGCTAAGCCTTGCCCTTTGATTAATTTGGTGGGCCTTATTTCCAGGTCGAACTCCAGGATTTTGGCTATCCATTTACTCCTCCCGTCCACGTCAGACTGAATAAGAATGTCTTTAACAGCAGCTGAGGGGACATAAGCAATGATCTTTGACTGTAGGATGTAGGTTCTAAAAGCTTTGAGAGCTTTTACTAGAGCATAAGCCTGCTTTTCCATGGTGTCATACCTGACTTCGACATCCCTTAATGCCCGATTGAAATAAGCGATGGGCTTCTCTAGCCCATGGTCATTTGTCTGTAATAGAACAACAACCACTGTGTCGGGTGAGGCAAAGGAGAAAATAAGGAAATCCTTCGAGTAGTCGGGACTGACAAGCACAAGAGCTTCAGTCAGGGCTTTCTTGATTTGTTCAAAGGAATGCCGTGATTGAGGGGTCCACCTTACCTCATTCTCTTTCTTTAACATACATGTTATAAGTTTTACCTCCTCAGCAAAGTTAGGCACAAACTTCCTTAGGAAATTAATTTACCGAGGAAATATTGGACCTCCTTTCTAGACCTCGGGATTGATAAGGCTTGTATCGCCTCAATTCTGCTGGGATCAATCCTGACTCCTTCTGCTAATACTATGTGGCCTAGTAACTTCCCCTCCTTCATGGCGAATAGAGATTTTTTGGGGTTTAATGAAATGCCAAACTTTCTGCATTTCAAGAAAACTTTCCTGAGGTGGCGACGATGTTCTACATCAGATTTTGAAAATACTGTGATGTCATCCAGATAAACAACCACAAATTTGTCCTTTTCCCCAACGAAAGCTATGTCCATGGCACGCTGGAAAGTCGCCCCCGCATTCATTAGTCCAAATGGCATCTTGGCATACATGAATGTACCCCATGGAGTGGTGAATGTTGTCTTCTCCCTGTCTTCAGGCAGAACAAATAACTGATTGTAGCCAGAGAAACCATCAATCATGGACATCCTGGAAGCTCCTGTTACCCTCTGTAGTATGTGTTCCATCTTTGGCAAGGGGTAGTTATCCTTTCATGAGCTCCTGTTCAAATTTATGAAGTCTACACAGAGTCGGATCTCTCCATTCTTTTTCCTTACTGGCACCAAGTTAGCCACCCACTCTGAATATCTCAGTGGTACAATGATCTAAGCTTGAAGTAGCTTCTTCACTTCTCTCTCCATGATAGGTAGCAACATGGGATTGATCTGTCTTAGCTTCTGCTTGAATGGCTTTGCCTCCTCTTTTAATGGAATTTTATGCTCTATGACTGAGGTGTCGTAGGTTTTGAGGTCCTCGTAGGTCCAGGAAAACACATCAGCGAATTTCCTTAAAAGTGCACTGTATTCGGACCTCTGTTCCTCTGTCAGACCTTTTGACAATTTGACATACTTGGGCTCACTCTCAGTTCCAATGTTACATTGAATAGTATCAGTGTCCTCCTTCGAGACCTTTCCTTTTATCGACACATCATTACTATCAAAAAGCCTTTCCAAAGGAACGAGTCCCCTAGGAATATGGTTGCTGGGCAGCTATACAATGTCACGCCCTCCAATCTTATTCAAAAGATTACCCCCATCAGGCTCTTCCTCTGAGACAACACCTTGGTCTATGTGCATTTCTGAAAATTCCTCAATAGTCTCCAAGAACCTCTTGATCTCAAGGTCGTCCTCGAATACCTTCCAATGTTGGACGTTGTCAGGTATGGAGGG
This sequence comes from Picea engelmannii, assembly GCA_009831015.1. NCBI lineage: Eukaryota > Viridiplantae > Streptophyta > Pinopsida > Pinales > Pinaceae > Picea > Picea engelmannii. The sequence continues at coordinate 139,578 of ML788799.1, forward strand.
TCTGTATTTTACTTCTATATCATATCTGAATTTGGGTGGTAGAGGTATTTTGAAATTGCTAGCCGATGCAGCCAAGGAATCTGCCAATATGTTCTCCTCTCTTGGGATGAAAGAAATATTAAATGCCGAGAGGAAACTGTCAACAAGGTCCCAGACCTCATTCCTGTAACTCCTGAGTTGTGGATGATTAGCTTGATAAGCGGTCTTGACCTGCCGAACCACCAACTCTGCATCACCGAACACTGCTACTTCCTGAATTCCCATTTCCCTCGCAACCCTTAGTCCCAGAACAAGAGCCTCATACTTTGCCACATTGTTGGTAGCTTCAAATTCTGATTTGTATGACAGAGATATGGTTTCCTGAGCAGGCGACACAAAAACTAATCCAGCTCCAACGCCTTCTCAGGAACAGGCTCCATCAAAAAACATTTTCTAGATTGGGGTGATGGAGAGAGGAACTTCAGGGGAAACAGTGGGTTGTTTTCTGAGTCTCAGAGGCGGCTCTGGGGCATGGGTGAGCTGCAGTAAACTGGAGCCTAAATCAGTGTCTAAGGCAAAAATAGGATGGTTGGTGGGGTTGGCTTCATCACTGATTATATAGGCCAATTGAGCTTCCCTGTACAGTCTTCTATGCTCTCCTCCGAACACTGGGATAGTAGCATATGTGAGGTCCATCTGCAAGGTCCCCCCCAGTCTTTTTATCCAAGATCTTGATAACAACATACCGAAATTGGGGGGGACATCAGCTACTACGATATCCATGACCACACTTTTCATAGGCAGTTGAAACAAGGCTACAACCAGGTCTTTAATAACTCCAAAACACTGAACTCTCCTGGAGTCAAAAGAATAGAGGTCATGATAGGCTCTGGTAACTTCTAGTCCCAACTCTTCCATAATGGTTTTGGGCATGAGGTTGTGAGAGGCCCCTGAATCCATCAAACAGTTGTGCAACACTTTGTCATGTATGTTCAAGGAGGTGTAGAAGGGAGGGGATGAGTCATCTCTATCTTCTACCATGGGACCTAGGACAACTGCTGGCTT
>ML788799.1:140671-173715 GCA_009831015.1 Picea engelmannii
CCCTGAATCCATCAAACAGTTGTGCAACACTTTGTCATGTATGTTCAAGGAGGTGTAGAAGGGAGGGGATGAGTCATCTCTATCTTCTACCATGGGACCTAGGACAACTGCTGGCTTTTCGTCTTGGAGGTTTATGGAGTCTGGGGGAAGGCATGAGGCTTCAGACTGTAAAAGATCAGAGAATCATTTTTTAAATTCGTCATGTTTAATCAGCTCAGTGAGGGGCACAGGGATTCTGATCTTTTGAATCTCATGCTCAAAATTAAAAGAAGATGTAGGCTTTGGAATTTCTTTTATTTCAGGAACATGATTATGGACAATGGGAGAGGGGGGTTGAGATTTCTTACCTCTGTGACCATTTTCTACTTCATTAGGAGGTCTCTCTGCTCTAATGGACTTCTCAGGAATGTCAGGCGTTGCTATCTTTTTATCAGACCTTAGGTTGTACCTGCCTCGACCGCCACTAGCCTTGTCTCCCTTGCTTAGTTCATTCAGCTGACTGTCCATGAGAGACTCCTCGTATGCAGATTGGGTGAGATGAGGAAAAGGAGGGGTGTCTCCAAAGTAATGGATCTCAGGATCAATCTCGTCTGCTTCTCTTTCTTCCCCCTCGGCCATGAAATTGTTTTTAAAAGGGGCCTGAATCTTCTGGTCTTCTCTGTCTCTTCCCTTCTCTCTTTGCATATTCGGGGGAGTAAAATTATTTGGCTTCTTGAAACCTCCCTTGTTTTCAGCAATCTGAGGGCCTTTATATGCCTACCTCCCTTCCATCCTCATTCTCTCCATCTCTGCAGACAGAGACTTCACCATCTTGGTCAGTTTGTCCACTTGAGTGTGGGATACCAACGATCCAGAGGTTGAGGTTTCTGACCTTCCCTTTCTTCTATCTGTGTCGGCCTTGTTTCTCAGTCTGTTAGCTGCTAATATGTTGGATTCCACTTCTATGGTCGCATATTGCATTTGGGCTAAGGAGGTGGCTCTTCTTTCTCTCAACAAAAGGCAGAAATCAGGGTCAAATGCACCAGCATAGGAAATTTGAGCAGAGGCTTCTGAGGGCTTTATCTCTGCAGGAATCTTATTGTACATTTTATTGAATCTTTTGGAGAAGTCAGAGACCGACTCTCCTTCCATTTTCTTCAGAGACCCAAACTCAGTCATGTAATATATGAAATCCTTCCTATCTCCCCACTGCCTCAGGAAAGCACTATCCAGAGCCTCAATCCCAGCAATAGATCCTGGGGCCAATCCTCTAAACCACTTCCTCACTTCACCATCTAGGCTCTGGACAAAAACTCTCATCCAGACATCTTCATTTTCAATATTGAGTTTGCCTGCATAACTGTAGAAAGCAGCCAGGTGTTCTTCGGTAGTTATGTCTCCTTCCCTAGTGAACTTGGGCATGTATTTCAGGTAATCTCCAGCAGGGAGAGGATTCATAGGATGGGGAAGAACTAAGGGAGCGTATCTGGCAGTGACTATGGCGTCCATTCTATTCGGAGGGGGATTAGCACCGGCCATAGGAATTTTAGGTGGAGGAGAGATGGGAGGAGAAGGAGTTCGCGAACGGGCTAGTGGGAGTAAATCTCGGAGTGGGGTGGGAAACAAGAGGTGATTCAAGGAACAGGCTACCGAGCTCCAGTCGGCAGGTTCTCCTCCCTATGCCGAAGTGGGGAAATCTTCTAAGGTCGAGGGTCTATGCCAAGGTATAGATTCAAAGGAGAGGGGAGTGACAAAGTCTTGTCCCTCTAGTCCCGAACCAGGAGAAGAAAACTCAATAGGAACACTCCCAAAATTTAAGAAACGGGAAACTACAATAACAGGCCTATCAAATAATTGAGGAGGAGAAAAAGGAGCTCCAACAGAAGGATATGGTGGATTACCTAGTTCGGTGATGGATGCTTCTTCTTCAGAGGCCTTTCCCTTTATGAGCACCACCTCTGGATCCATTTTAGGTGTAGCTAGAGGCAACTGTGGGTGAGACCGCGTATGCCTACCTCTGAAAGCCACAATTAACAGAGCAGGTTCTCCTCAGCGTAGTCGTCACAATGGAGTCGCCAGGTGCAAATTAGCAATATGAAAGGCTCTGATAATCCGATGCACCTTTGGATTCAGAGGCTCAATGTCATTCTACCCAGGGAAAATCTTCAATTCCATCCCCGGCAACAGCGCCATAAATGTTAGCGTCATAAGTCACTCCTAGATTGCTTGCAGGAGCAGAGCCCAACGCCCATCAGTTTTATGTCACGATTTGTTTTTAATGGTGATCGAATGGGGGTAAAGACTCGAGGAAATATCATTCTAACTCAGGGACTGAGTCTAGTACGTAAAGAACGAAGGAGGTCTGGAATCCCAACTTTAGCCAGTGGGTTGATTTAAAGTTGAACAGGTGGAAGAATTAGGAGAAAGTGAACAAACAACTTTGGGCATCAGGCTTGCAACGGTTTGTAGGGGAAAAACTTTGAAAGCAGGATCCTCCTGGTTTAGGGCTTCAAGAAACAGAAAGGGGACTTGACTGGATCCTCCAATTTCAAGTCGTTCAGCGTTAAAGAAATCACAGAAACCGATTAGAGGCTCCGTAAATATTACAGTGATCCATTACAACATCATCCTATAATAGCTACAACTGGACTGGATCCTCCAATTCCAAGCTGCTCTAACACAGTGTAAACAAAGATATGAAAGAAACTGGCATCCATAAGGCAAGAAGTCTCCAAAGCTCATACATAACCAGAACAACAATGCTTCATTAAAACTTTACAGCCGGGAGCTCTGCTCAACCATCGATACCTTCAAAAAATGGCAGAAATGCCTACATATACTTGGAACAAAAGACTGGAAGCTAAAACGAGACATCGCATTGAAGACATTACGACTTCACATTTATTGCGCATGTAGTCTCTGGACTTTCGTGAACTTCAGTCAGACGCAATCGCGCTCCAAAGGACCTGTGAATGAATTGACAAGCTTACAGTCATTTATGGGCTTTCCATTTATGGCGGAAACGATGTTCAACCACCATTAACTACTGCAATAATTGCTTCATTGAGATCGGGAAAGACCCGGTCGACTCTGTATCAACAAGACATGGAGGCCTTCGTGACGATTGGGAGACTTGACAGAAAGTGATGGACGGATGGTCACCAGGCAGGGGTAGTTGGACATGCTCGATGCAGATATGGGATGAGGAGAGGCCATGTGGATGGATGGGAAGAGAAAAAGTGATAGGGAAAATGTACGTGGCAGGATTCACGAGCTTCGAAGTGTAGGAGTCGGGTGGACAAGGCACAGAGGCTGGGAAGAAAATATGAGTTGGCATGACACGGGGATGGATGTGGCAGCAAGGAAGCGTGTGATGAGGTTTCGGGCTTTTGGGGATTCGGGATTCGCGAGTTTGAAGTGCGCGAGTTCCTTTCCTCCGGGATCCCCGATATCCCGATGTACGATGAGATCCCCCTCCTGGGAGCTAGCCCCTACCGGCTAGACCGTAGTCCATATGACTTGTCCCTGTGTGACCGCGGTCCAACTTTCCATCGGGTTTTTGGCGTTCTTGACGACACAATGTTTGTGTCCACGAAACTTGCGATTCCCTGAAACCCGATGGCTCATGGCCATTGACTTGTCGACGGTCCGCTCCTTGGTGCAAAGGCTGCCACTTGTTTTCCACTATTGAAAGCTGCTCCCAACATCGGGAAATCGGGTATCGGGGTATCGAGATTCCCACTGTCGTGTTCATGGGACTTTCAGCTCCCTAATCCCTGACTCTGCAGGATCTTTCGCCACGTGCCTCTACTGACGGATGGCTCTGATTCGGTCGGGAAATCGTGTATCGCGATTCACTCATGTAAGAGTTCCCTGCCTCCAGAAACTCCGATCCTCCGATGGACTGAAATCCCGACTCTCCTTCTGATGCCTGATGCGTGTCCTGCCAAGATCAACGGCTAGGATCCCCTCAGTCTTTCGAGACTCGAAAGGTCTCGGCCCTCTTACCCTTTAAAATCCCGATACCACAATTGTTACTAACAACTTGCATCCTCAAAATTAAACCATGCAACTACAACTTTAGTCTTGTACTTGAAAACATAATCACCATCAATCTGCACATCAACAAGTAATACAATCTCCTTTGGTTTTGGAGATGGAAGATTTTCAAAAAAATATTTTGGATGTTGGAAACTGTAGGACTAAATCTGAGTATTCAAGATTTCAATATCCTTTTCAAGTCTTTCAGCAAACAATTCGAGAACACAAATTTTAACTTCATGAGAAAATTTTGTCGATTTCCAACAATGAAACAAAGCTATTAACAAAACTTCATTAGTTTGAAAATCTGCTAACTCGTCCCTGAATTATTTTATAGCTTCACAAGATATAGGATTTTCCACATACCCTGTCATCTTGAATCATCATCAATTCTCTGAAATCTAGATTCTTCGGCAGTGAAGTTGCTTATGAAATTTGAATCTCGGGATATTGAACAATGGAGTCGCCAGGTGAATGGTACAACCTTCCTGTGTTTGGCTTCTTTTCACCATTAGAAGTCAAATCTGAACTTGATATAATTTCCTGGAGAACTCGAAAGCTTGTTCCCCAGTGGAGTCGCCAAAATGTTAACGATTTGTAATTTCTCAGGCTGAGGGAGAAATCAACAGAGGTAACTGTTTCAACTGCTTGGAGTCTTGGATATATCCCTCCAAGACTCAGAGAGGGCTCTCTCTATATGATTTATCTTGGTTTGGGAATAGGATATTAGGCTAGTTATGAGGGATCGAGGTTTTTTGGTTTTTTGAGTTTTGGTTAAGACAACAAAGGAAAAGGCCATTGGGCATAATGGAGTCAACATGTTAAAACTGATTGAATGAATGAATAACTAAGAACATTGGTAACTAGGAAAGGCAACCATGATGGTGGATCTTAATATTTTGTAAGATGGAAAAGAAGAATGGGTTAAGAATAATCTCAAATGCAGAGCAACGTTCATCTGAATTCTACATTCAATTTGCAGAAGAAAACATAAACATTGCATTAAGCCAAATCAAGGTGTGCAAGAAAAATACTAATTATAATTTTCTTATAAACAATGATGGAAGAAAACAATATGAGAAAAACAAGAAAATGACAGTTTACATCAGAGAAACTTCACCACCGAATCATGACACAAGAATCTGGAAATCCAGTGTCTTAATATTCATTCAAAAACACTAAAGCCTGCTGATCATCTTTACAAAATAGAAAGTAATGTTTCTGGGTTATCTTCCCATCTGGTCCCTCTAGGTCGCACCTTCTCCCAGGTCGAACTCCCCCTCGTATTTTACATAATGCCTACTTAAATAACCCAATAATCACAAAATGCCTCTCGTTTGTTGGAAATAAACGATTCTGGATCAATCGCCCAGTGGGACATTCGAGGTGTAAGAGGCTGCACAGACTATTTTTCTTATTTTGAGAGGTGACCGAGTAGCCTCAAATCCCATGTGTGTTTGTGTTTGTTGCCACTTCCACGCTCTACCATGATTGCTATAGTGACTCTGTTCAGAATGTTGAGAAGAAAGGAGGATGTGGATCTACTGCCCCAGCCACCCAAATCTCCAGTGATCTAATCTGCACCTGCAAAGAGACCTGCCAGGGTTCCGCTCAAACATCACCTCCACAAACTGATGACCAAACAATTCAATGCCAATTCAAAGCGGCCGGCCCGAAGAAAAGTGTGTTGATGGTGAATCTACATTCTTCAACACCCTTGATTTCAACAAGAGAAAATGGCCACTTGGCTATTCGGCAACTTATTGAGCTTGCTCTCGGGCACTTTGGGTAGTTTGACAAACTAAATTTGACCTCTGCGCATCCTCTGTTTAACACTTGGATTTATTCTTTAACAATATGGTGATTAGATTCTTCCACACAAACCCCTTACTTGGAAAATTATGGCGTTCACCATAAAGACTATGGCATGTACTCCCATGAGCTTCTCCCTTATGACTTTGTGCTAGAGCTTGGGTACTGGCTTTGAGTTGATATGGTGGCTTGATTTTGTATGTTGTTTTTAACCCGTGTCTTGTGTGCTGCATGATGTTGCGTGCTAACCCATGACATGCATTGTGTTGTTGTGTGGCAGGTTGCGTGGATTTGGAGCGTTGGAGCGTAAACTTGGCCTCCGGGTTAAGTTTTGATGAAAAACACATAAAAAAAAAAAAAAATTAGGGAAGAAGCTCAAAAACCACTAAAGAAAATGCCCCATGATGTGTCCACGGGCTAGAAAACTCGGAAAAACTCCAGAACGCTTGAGAAAAGACAGAAATACAAAGGGCAGGATGATAAATGTGAGTATCAGAGAGCCATTTTTTAATCTGGCTACTGGCTTTCGGTAGTTAGGGGTACACAAAAATTGGATTCTAAGCGACCGAAAGCTCTCTCTTTCGGAAACTAACATAGCATGAGACTCTACTCTTTAACTACTGAAAACACAAACTCTTATGTGATAACAGCTGAGGTAAATTGAGATATTTATGCCACTTTTACACCTTTGTTGTGCATCGTGAGCAAAAGCGTAATGCCTGAAATAGATAGATATTAGTCAGAATATTGATTCCCCTATTATATAGGGTTCTAACACTTGGCAATTTTTTAGTTGGGCAGGTTTTTCCTAGTTTTCGGGTCTTGAACTTTCGGGGCCATTTTGAGGCCCTAAACAACGTTTTTAGGGATCACCATAGTCAAATTGTATTTTGTGTTATATTTTTATTAGTAAATGTGTTGTCCTTGGATATACATTTCCAACGAGCCATCGTGCGCCTAAAACGAAGATCGTATGCAAACGTTATGACCCCAGGAAGTTGATGTACTAACCCTATCATCTCCTAGGGTTAGGTTTTTGGATGTCTAGGGTTTTGGCATTCATTTTTATTGTAAAAAGGATTTGAGAGCCTCATTCTAATAATATTCTTGTGAATTAGCATATCCGTCACATATCTTCTCAGAGATAAGTCGCCACCATTCTTGCAAGCTTGTTTTCAGTATGCATTTTACAGTTTCAGGATATTTCCTTATTGAATAGAAGCTAGTTTTACTGTATCTCTGTTATTGTTCCTTGTGTTATGTGTTAATAATAATAATAATATGTGTTAATTTCATTCTTCTCATAAAATCTAGATCAGTGGTATCATAGTGGTCTTCTCCTTGTCATTTTTAGTGCATGTCCCCGATGAGGTTAGGGTACAAAGAGTTGGGTCTCGATCTTGTCTCTCTTGAGGAAAAAATATCTCACACGCCCAAGCGAAATTCCATGGAGGGAGAAAATAAATACTATGGGATATGATATCCTTTCAAACTATTGCTCGAGGAATCCCTCACACAAAAGAGAAATGAGATGATGAATAATTTTGAGCGAATCCTTCAGCAACTACCAACATGCGATGCATCTTCCTCGAGCAGAGGCACCGCCCCCTTCAAGGTACAGATCAACTTTGATATCCCTATATTTGAAGGTTATATAGACACATATGATGTAGACAAATGGTTGAATCTGTTAGAAGGATATTTTTCTATCCATAACTTTTCAAATAGAGAGGAGACTTTCTATGAGCAAAAGGAAATAGAGGAACCCTCATTATTTATAGTCCCACTCACATGGGAGTCCTTCAAGGATGTTATTAAGGAACAATACTACCACGTTGGAAGTTATGATGACCTATATACAAAATGGACCACACTGCAGCATGAAAGGGACCAAGTAGTGCCAGAGTTCACAAATATCTTCCATACCTTATGCACCAAGCTGGGTATCAAAGATTTTGAGCGACATGTTGTGCTCAAGTATTGCAGTGGTCTAAATAGATACATCCAGGAAGAAATGGAGTTTCTGGATATCTCATCCTTGCGTGTGGCCTATCGATATGCCGTCAAAATCGAGCAGAATCTTAAACAAAAGATGTGGAAGTTTGGGTATGGGAACCCCTCACAATAGAAGCAGGGAAAGCACAGCCCCATCCTATAGGAAAAAGGATATAGAAAATATGGACAGCCTCAGGACAACCAGTCTAAGACACAAGCAAAGTAGGAAAATTGAAAGATGAATAAATATATTGAGAAGTGGTGCGACTTCCATAAGAGCCCCTAGCATAATACTGTCGATTACCGCTCAAAGAAGTCGTTGGTGGATGAGGTGAAAGCTTTTGAATCAGATGCGGGTTTCAACTCTGATTTAGAGCCAAAAAAGGGGATACAGATCATTGATGCATAACCCAGTGTCACCATTTCTACCACCAAGATCCATCCCAGTGAACCTAATGGGCCAGAGGAAGGCGAGCGCCTCTTTCATTCACAGTTGTGGGTGAAAGGCACCTCACTGAGCTTCATCATTTATATTGGTAGACAAAATAAGCTCATCTCAACAAAGGTCATCAAGCGGCTAGCCCTGCCGACAACACCGCACCCACATCCCTATACCATTAGATGGATCCTCCAAGGAAGAGATCTTCGCGTTAGCCAACAGTGTCTCATGTCATACAATATCAAGCCCTTCAAAGATGAGGTATTGTGTGATGTTTCTCCCCTTGAAGTTTGTGATGTTCTTTTGGGCCAACCTTATTTATGGAAATGTCATGTTGTATATGAGTCTAGGCCTCATAGTGTTATTATTACTTTGAAAAGGAAATTGTACAGGATACTCGAGGTAGTCCCACCTAGTGTTATTTCCTTGATCTCTACCAAGAAATGCAGGAAGGTCATCTCTAAAACCAGAAATTTTTTCTTCTTCATTATTCACTCTCAGACTGAGAAAAATATTGCAGCCACATCCAGAGCCTCTGTGGTCGACCTCTCCACACAGCAGAAGAAAGAGGATAAGGTCGTGGAAAAATACAAATATATCTTCTCCTCACCTACTGTGGTACCTCTGCACTATCAAGTCAAGCATTCCATCAATCTAACCCCCGACGCAACGCTACCCAATGGGCCAGTCTATTGCCACTCTCTGTTAGAAAATGAGGAGATCAAGTGTCAGATCCAAGAACTGCTCCACAAGGGGCATATATGACCCAAATTATTTCCTTATGGAAGCCCAATCATACTGGTGTAGAATAAAGATGGGAAATGACGACTTTGCATCGATTATCAGACCCTAAATAAAATCACAGTCAAGAACCGGTACTCGATTCCCCAAGTCAACGACCTCCATGATCAACTCAAGGGGGTCAAATACTTTAGTAAGATTGATCTAAAGTATGGCTACCATCAGGTCCCAATAGAACAGACAAATGTATGAAATACTGCCTTCAAGTCAAAATAAGATCTTTTTGAATGGTTGGTCATGCCCTTTGGTTTGAAAAAATCCCCAACAAATTTCATGAGGATGATGGACGATATCTTGTGGCCTTTCACCAATTCTTTTGTAGTGGTGTATCTGGATGAAATCCTCATCTACAAAAAGACTTGGGTGGAACACTTGCAACATATTTAGTAGGTTCTGCACACCCTGGGGCAACACAAGCTATATGCCAACTTGGAAAAATGCTCCTTCAGCATGGACAGGGTCCAATAGCTAGGCTACGTTGTTGGTGGGCATGGTGTGCATGTGGATCCAACCAAAATCTAGGTCATCCATGATTGGCCAACCCCAACTATGCTCATTGAGCTTCAAATCTTCTTAGGCCTTGCCAATTTCTATCATAGGTTCATGTTTGGATTCTCCCATATTGCATGGGCCCTCATCCAAGTAACCAGGGGTGGTGGTAAGGCAAAGTTTGTGTGGGGCCTATCCCAACAGGAAGTGTTCGATGATTTAAAGCAGCGCTTGTGCTCATCCCCAGTGTTTTCATTACCTGAACTGCAACAACCTTTTGATACTGAGACAGATGCTTCAGACTATGTTGTGGGCACAGTTCTCACTCAACATGGCCACCTGATCCATGGGATCAAAATATGCTCAAAAATAAAAGTTCCCGGAATTGATTCAAAACGGACACATGCATAGGCCTCATCCTCATAATCTCAACACAACTTGAACGGGTTCAAACGAACGTCGTATGAGTGAGATATCATGTTATGTCCACTTTTCCAAACATGCAAAATTTTGTTGACTGTACAGTCCATTCAGTGCTAACGTGGCATGTCCATACTGTTGATGTGGAAGAGGTGACGTGGACTGCTGACTGTGCAGAGATGATGACATGACATGGTCATACCACTGACATGGAATGTCCATACTGGACACATGGCAGGTGGTCGTATCGACACATGGCAGAGGTGACGTGGCAGAGGCTGATGTGGTAGCTGAGTTGGACTTATCACATGATGAGAGATGTCAGTTGTTGAGATGGAAGTGTTTACATGGTAGTTTGGTGGACCAGTAGAATGGTTCCACATGGCCCAGACATGGGCTGCCATGTGGCACCGCCTTCATAGCTTAAAAGGATTGGTTTGGTGTTCGTGGGGGTTGGAACCCGTGACCCCCGGGGGACATGGACGACTTGGCAGTGCCGGGCTACCAGCCCGCCCACATGGTGTTTCTTAACACTGTATGTATTCAAAATTAATTAATTTTGTTATATGTTGGAGTTTGTGCAGGTTTCAGGTTGGGGCTTAGCCCCAACCCCCAGTTGTATGTTTGTTCTACCATAAGACCCTACCTCAGATCGATGTTTGCGCAGGGTTTTAAAATGTACTCCCACCAATGGTCCTCCACACAACAACTTGCCACTTGTCACTCCCACCAATGGTCCTTTGACCATGTGATAGGACACTTGTCAAACCCTCATTCAATTGTACAATGGGTGTAGGGTTTAGCACCTAGGCCATGGACACCTGGGTTCCATGCAACCAACACCTCCTCCCTTGGGGGCACTAATCACGCTAACAGTGCGATAGAATGCCCAATTTTATGGGAAGGCACGTGTGCTGAGTTTTTGGCACGGGAAACACCCAGAAGCTAGGTTCAATCAGTCTGGGTGTGATTTGGCGAGCAGAGATAGCAAAGAATTGGGACAAACTTCCAAGGAGTGATTCCAACTTAGTTTTTTCCCAAACCAAGTGTAGGAAGAGCCCAACTATGGGTTTTTGGAAGTTCTGGAGCCATTGAAGCCATACATTTCTCATTCTGAGCATTTTAAAGTAATGATTTTGACACTTTGAGCATTAATGAAAAAGATCCATTGGAAGTTGGAGCAGGAGATGTAGCCCAAGAGAGGGGTGAACTCCTTTTTCATTTTGTTGTGTTAATGTGTGTATTATGATGGTTGTTTATGATTGTTTATGTTGCACATGATTAAGTAAAACTCATTAATCTTTATGTGTTTGTAACTTGATCCTATTACCCAAGCACATACCATTTCACTTGCAAGTTTAAAAAGATTCAGGCCTTTACATTTTCAGATCAAGTTGGTATCACAACATAGGTTTTCGAAGGTTTGATTATTTACAAGTGTTTGTTTTCTAATGCTTACAAGGTTGAATCTCACAAGAGGACAAGGTCAATTTGTAGATCCAAGTTCTCAACTGTCAAGAAGGAGAACTACACAATCACCTCAAGCTTCAAGGAGATATTCACCAAGTATGGCTCATGAGGAGAGTCATGAAACTCTTACTTCAGAGGATGAAACTTTCAAAAAACATTTATATGATATGACAGATATGGTGAAAGTTTTATTTTAAGAAAGAAATGCAAGATTGCAAGGTGAAAGCTCAAACCCTCCAAAGGGTAATGGGGATAGTGGTGATAAAACTCCAAAGGGAAATGGAGGGAATGGTGATTATCCACCTCCTTCACCTCCATCTTCCACCTCTTATACCATTTCACAACCACCTACAAATTATCCAAAAGAACATGGTAAAACTCCTCTACAAACTCCTTTTCTTAATATTGATATTAAGTTTGAATTGCCTATGTACAATGGAGAGGTAAATGTTGAGAAATTGGATAACTGGATTCGTCAGATTGAAGTGTATTGTAGGATATAAAGGATCAAAGATGATGAAACTAAGATTCAGCTTGTTTCTTTAAGATTGGACAGTGCAACACTCATTTGGTGGGAGGCCAAAACTCAAGAGGACATGAAGAAACATGGTAAAGTTATATCCTCCTGGAATGATTTTATTGTTGCACTTAAAAGAATTTTATCCATTAGCATACATGCATAAAGCTATTATGGATTAGAAAAACTTTAGACAAGCTAAAGGGAAAAGTGTTCAAAGCTACACTCAAGAATTTAGAAGAAGGGATTTGATTTTGGGTATAGATTTGTCTTCTCAAGAAAATTTACTCAAATATATTGGAGGATTTCATAGCTACTTGAGGCACACAATAGTTATGTTTAACCCTACAAGTCTATATGAAGTTTTTGTATAGGCAACTCATTTGGAAGCAAGAGGGAGGAATGAACCTCAAGAGGGCAACAGGAAACCTTTTGTTCATGGGAACAAGGGAAAGAAGAAGTTCAAGGGAAATGGAAGAAAGAATGCTTCAGTCAAGAAAGAGGGAGAGAAACTCACATGTAAACATTGTTCAAAATATGGCCTTGATGAAGACCATTGTTGGAAACTTCATCCTGAAAAGAGACCAAAAAAATTCATCCATAATGGGAAACCAAAGACCACTGCAACTGTACAACATGATTTAGGTTTTGATTCGGGTGATGAAACAAATATTACAGCCATGGGTTTTCAAGGTAAGGAATCTATTGCAAGTACTAGTTCTTCATGTAGTAATAGCCTCAATGAAACTCAACAAGAAAAATAAAGAATAGAGCTTTTCCACATAAGGGTGATTTCAAAACATACCAAGATATATACTCTTTTTTATAATGGATCTCAAGCAAACCTCATATTTGAAGACACTGTCAAGAAACTAAAATTGGAAACTACTCCACATCCTAAACCATACCCTATAGGATGGATATGTGGCAATGCCAAATTGCATGTGACAAGAAGGTGTAAACTTAGATTTTCCATCACCGCAAATTTTATAGATGAGGTAGAAATTGATGTTATTCCTTTGGATATCTATGGTATTGTGTTGGGAAGCCCATAATTATATGATAGGAGAGCCATATTTCATAGTCATGAGAACAAGTATCATTTGATTAAAAATGGAGTTGAGTACATTGTTAGAGAACATACAAAGAAGTTGAATTTGTCACTTGTAAATGCTACACAAATGAAGAGATTAGTCAATGCTAGTAAGATTTTTGTCCTCTTGATGATCAAACCCAAAGACAATGTTGAAAAAGAATCTTTCCAAGGTTGTGATTCAAAGTTGAAATATGATTTATATGAGGTTGTTAACCAATATGATGAGATGTTTCAGAAACCAAAGGGATTGCCTCCAAAAAGGGCTATCCAACATGAGATACAATTGCAACAAGATCATCCTCTTCCAAACATTGGTATGTACAGGATGTTAGTCATGGAGAATGATAAAATTAAAAAACAAATCCAAGATTTTCTTGACAAAGGGGTCATCATGCCAAGAACATCGCCATGTGGATCACCAATTGTTTTAGTGCCAAAGAAAGATGGTACATGGCACATGTGTGTAGATTTCAGGGCATTGAACAAGATTACAGTAAAGAATCTTTATAATCTTCCTAGAATTGATGATTTTCTTGATAAATTGAAAGATGCTAAGTAGTTTACTAAATTGGATTTGAGAAGTGGATATCATCAGATTAGAATTTCTTAAGGAGACACTTGGAAGACAGCTTTCAAAACAAAGCAAGGTTCGTTTGAGTGGATGGTAATGCCATTTGGACTTTGCAATGCTCCTGCTACATTCATGAGAGTCATGAATGATGTTTTAAGGCCTTTTCTTGATGATTGTGTGATTGTCTACTTGGATGACATTTTGATATTTAGAAAATCTCGTGAAGAGCATGTTATGCATGTAAAGCAAGTTTTGGATGTCTTAAGGAAAGAAAATTTGTTTTTGAAGATGTCTAAATGTGAGTTTGGAAAGACCTCACTTATTTATTTGGGACATATTGTTGGAGGAGGAGAACTGAAAATTGATTCTTCCTAGGTCAAAGTCATTTTGGATTGGCCAAAGCTCAATAATGTGACAGAGGTAAGAATATTTTTGGGAGTATCCCAATATTGGAGAAATTTTATTGCTAACTTCTCTTCAATTGCATCTCCATTACATGCAGTGACAAGCATCAAGCATGTTTTCCAATGGGGAGGAAAGAAACAAAAAGCATTTGATGCATTGAAGGAGAAGATTAGTTCAGCTCCAGCTCTTGCACTTCCAAATTTGAGACAACCATTTGAGATCCAAACTGATGGAAGCAATTATGCAATGGGAGAATTCTTGTTGCAACATGGTAACCCCATTTGTTTTCATTCTGAAACTTTTAATGGTGTTGTGATTAACTATCCTACTTATGATAAGGAGTTGTATGCATTGGTGCAAAGTGTGAAAAAATGGAAAAATTATTTGTTGGGAAAAGAAAATATCATTCACATAGATCATCAACCATTGCAATACTTACAATCACAAACAAAGCTGCAGCAAGCAAGGAACTTCAGATGGATGGGTTTTCTAAAACAATTATACTTGGTTATAAGGTATAAAAAAGGCATTTATAACAAAGTTGTTGATATGCTTTCTAGGCACATTGTTAGAGATTTAGTTATTATTAAGCATAATTATATCATGCATGAGAGCTATGTTGAACAATATGCTTTAGATGTTGATTTTAAAGAGGTTTATGCAACTTTGTGTCATTCTAACCAAGTTGAGGAATTGGATTACCATGTGCATGATAATATTTTGTATCATCTTGGCAAGCTATGTATTCCACAAGGTGAAAGAGTCAACATCATAAGAGAACCGCATTCTTCTCTTATTGCTGGCCACTTTGGTGTAGGCAAGACGATGGCTAATTTGCAAAGATATTTCTATTGGCCTAAAATGAATGAAAGTGTTTCAAGATATGTAAGAGGATTCTCTTTATGTGCTACAAGCAAGCCTAGCAATAAAAAGTTGGGCTTGTATAATCCACTTCCGATTCCTTCTCATCCTTGGGAAAGAATTTCCATGGACTTTGTAGGAGGTCTACCTATGTCTAAAAATAATCATGATTATCTTTATGTTGTGGTTGACCGTTTCAGCAAAATGTGTATTTTGATGCCTTGTAAGAAGCAGGTTACAACTGAGCAAATGACACATATGTTCTTTCAACATGTTTGGGTACATTTTGGGTTGCCTTAATCCATGATTTCTTATCGAGATTCTCGATTTATTGAGAACTTTTGGTCAAGTTTATGGGCCCTCATGGACACCAAGTTGAAAAAGAGCACAACTTTTCATCCACAAACCGATGGTCAAACATAAGTGGTTAATAGAACAGTAGTGCATCTTCTTCCTGGTTATTGCAGAAAGCATCCTAAGCTTTGGGATGAGCACCTACACTACATTCAACATTCTTACAACCGGGCTAAGCACTCTTCAACTCAAACATCTCCATTTGAATCATGTTTTGGTTATTTTCCCAAATCTCCTTTAGATTTTATCTTTGGGAAAGGCATTGCTATTGATGGTCAATATGACCTTAATAGGGAAAAGAATTTCATTGAAAAAATTCAGTTGGTGCATTAGATGGTGCAATAAAAGTTGGAAAAGGGCAAAGACAAGTACAAGATAAGACATGACAAGCATCATGTTGATCACAGTTTCCAAGTTGGAGATGAATTTTGGATTTACATTAGTAAAGAGAGGCTTAAAGGAGAAGGTAAAAAACTGAAACCAATTAGATATGGACCTGTTGAGGGGTCCTAAATCCCTTTAACTGAAAAGCAGGAACCAAACCCACCGTAGAGGCCCAATTAGACTTTGCAGCGTTTGATGGTGGAATGGTTCTCCATATCTTTCGATCCGGCCAAATAATCGAAAGGATTTACGTAGTGATTGACATAATATCTTTTTATGAAAGTTCCTCCTTCAGTTTAAATGTTCTCATTTTGTATTTTCTTTTATTAGATGGGTCTGATAAAAATATGTGTGTTGGTATAAACCAGTTGGTAAAAGGGGTAATCTTAACTACTAAAGAAGGTTGAGCTTGGGATAACGCTTGTGCTCAAGCATGCAGACAAAGATTTTCACACCCGTGACAAGCCTAGTACTAATACATCAACTTGCTAGTATTTCAATTATTGACTAAGATACAATTATCGAAAGAAAACATACATGCAATAAAATGATCGCAAGAAAAATAGTTTCCTTATCTCTAGCATTAATCACAAATTAACAAAACGATTTTCTTTCATCATTAGAGACAAGAACTACAAAAATATTGAAACAACTAACTTATCAATAGATTCGGAAACTCTTACTCATTACGACATCCATTCATGAAATAAAGTCGAAAGTAATTCCTCTTCAAATCCAATCATACATGTCTTTGATGAAAAAACAAAAGTTTGTCTTTGGTCCTAAACATGACTTCTCAATTAAGGTAGTTCGGAAATAGTTCTTTACAATTCCAAAAATGAGGGTCTTTGAAAAAACCATCGACCTTTTCTAAAAGGTCAATCTTCTTATTTATAATGAATCATTAACTAAAATTAACTATCAAAAGTGCAAGCTAAGTAAAAAAAAACATCGCCACATGGCGCTTCCATCTCTATGTCTTCTAAGAGTCATCAAATAGCTTCACCACTTAAGTGGATGACTCTTCTCATACTCTAACCATTTGACGAAGAGTTCCTCGCATGCGTTGGCATACGAGAATCTATGTTGTTCACTCCAAGAGCGCACCAACAAGCCCTAGCTACTAGCCCTTTTGGCAACACCTGCGAAGCAGATGGAGTCTTACCCGAAGCAGCTATGAGGGGGTTGCAGGACAGAGGTGTTTGCAACCAAGGGGAATATCAAGTGGATCAAATCACAGGAACAACACAACATTCATGCATCACTTATCATCTTGATCTACTCCATGCATCTATCAGATCTACCTTAGCAATGCAATACCAATATATGAAGACAGATACAAATTACCAATCACACACAACATAAAATATACGTGGTTTACCCTCTCTCTAGGGCTACGTCCATAGAACTGTGCTATATTATATTGATGTAAAGCATACAATTCTTGTTTGTGCACTTAACTAGAAGATCTCCTCTCTTCTCCTCTCTTTCTCTCACCTCCCTGCGCACCCAGCTGCAAGGTTGATATTCACACCGAACTGAAGATATTACAATCCTAGAGGCTCTTTCACTCAACACCTCTCTCTTTCTCACAAGACTCTTCTCTCGGACAACTCAGTATCAACAATAACAATAACAACACATCAACCCAAAAATTACCAACCCAACCTAGGCCCTTTAGACCTCTATTTATACATTACAATCATTCACTGACATACGTAGGCCGGAACCTAAGTGTCCAAAACCCTAGATACCAAAACCCTAGGTGTCTAAAACCCTAGGTCAACTTGACCCGCTTTTTCCAAGCTTTGCCAGCCTGTCTTTCCTTCCTTCTCGCGCAGTTCTCCAAAGCATCCAACGATGGATTTTTTCCACTTGTTGAGTTGTCCTCGATCCATATTTATTGTTGATCTATCATCCTTGCTCTCCTCGTCCAACGATTTGCATCTCCATACTTCGCTCCATCTTCTCTACTCTTTTACTCACTTCGACCCAGTGAGAATCACTATTTCTTTCATGAAGTGCGCATTTCACCTTTTCTTTATTGATCTTCTCTCTCTTCCATAACCAAGGGCCAAAAGGCCCCCAACACTCACCTGTGACTCATCCCGAGGCACTTCATATCTGATCCCTTTGTTTTACTTCGTCCTTAGACTGCACAAGGCAGCCTTTGCTTTCTGCTATATGCCTCCTTCCCATCCTTATGCATACTGTCTTTTCTGTGTCTGGTACCCAGTCTCAACTGCACCTAGTACCTAGACCCTTTTCTTCTTGCTCTTACCGAGGTCTGTGAGGCAGCTATTTGTCATAGTACATCTTCATTCGACTCCCATTTATTAATCCTTCCTTCCACTCTCTGTTCAATGTCTTCAATTGTGCAGCTCCTCCTTCTGTAACATAGGTGATCTCATACAGTTCGAGCCAATGCGTTCTGAACTTCCCAGGATGTTTCAGGAACTTACTGGTGTACACTAGTATTAAGTCACCTTGCTTGAATGCCTTCTTTTTGATGTGCCTGCCATGATAGGCCTTCTCTCTTTCCTTCTGAACCTGCTGCTGGAATCCTGCAATAAATCTATCTTCTTCTAGTTCAACCAACTGTGCAAGCCTCTCTTGAACTGCTCCAGTATCATCCATGTGTGTAAAAGAAGCAATTCTCAGGCTTGGTACTAAATACTCCATTGGAACAACATCTTGAAGACCATAAAACAATTTAAAATGGGTTTACAGTTTTAATTTCTTGCAAGTGGTTCTATAAGCCCACAGTACTGCAGGTACTCTTAAATCCCAATCATCTTTGTTCACACTGCATATCTTCGTTAATGTTGTCTCCAAGATCTTGTTGAATGCTTCGATTGTTCCATTTGCTTGTGGATGGTACGATGTACTCTTCTGATGGTGGACTGCAAATTCTTCATTCAGGGCTTCGATTGTTTTATTGATGAAATGTGTGCCTTGATCACTCATAAGGATCTTTGGGCATCCAAACCCGGTTATTATGTCATCAAATATAAAACGCACATCTATAGTTGAACTACAGTCCCTAACTGCTCTGGCTTCAACCCATCTAGTCAGGTATTATGTCGTAGTAATGATATACCTTGCTCCTGTGCGCTTCCCTGGTGGGTTTATAGGTCCCACGAAGTCAATGGACCACTTTTCGAAAGCTTGTAGGGTCATTTGTGGTGCTAATGGCATTTCATCTCTTCGGGATGGTTTTCCAACTCTCTGGCATACATCGCAGGCTTTGGCATAGTATTTAGCATCTTTTTGTAAGGTAGGCCACCAAAGGCCAGCTCACAAAACCTTCTGCGCAGTTGCTTTCCCTACATAATGTCCTGCTGCGATGCCTTCATGAGCTTATGTGAGGATCAGTGGTCGCTATGTCTCCATAACACACCTCCTTAATATCTCATTGGGTCCCATTTTGTATAGTTGGCCGGCTATAATTGAAAATTCTGCAGCCCGCACCACTAACTGTTTCTTCTGGGGAATTGTATACTCACTAAGTTCCATTCCTATTGACAGGAACTGAACTATGTCTGTGAAGTAGTCATCAATATTTCTAATGGAAAGCCGTTGTGCATCTGGCATTGTATCCTCCAAACTGGTGAGTTCTTTTCCATGTTCCAACCTCGACAAGTGGTCAGGGCCCTTGTTCATTCTTCCTGGCTTAACTATGATCTCGAAATCATATTCTTGAAACAATAGAAGCCATCTGCATATTCGTCCCGCCAACACTGGCTTGTTGACTAGGTACTTCAATGCGGAGTGATCTGTGAACATTTTGAAGTGTCCTCCCAACAAGTAGTGGTGAAATTTTTGTAATGCATACACCATGGCTAATCCTTCTCTTTCTGTAGTGGTATAGTTAATCCCAGCTATAAATAGTTTCCTGCTAGCAAAATCTAACGGATGGTCGATATCCCCTTCTCTAGGTTGTGCCAATACTACTCCTAAGTAAATAGAAGACGCATCGACATGCACATGAGATTCCTTGCTCCAATCTGGAAAGACCAGAATAGGCACAGTCACCATCTTCTATTTCAGTGTGTCAAAGATCTACTGGCATTCATATGTCCAACCAAACTGACAGTCTTTCTTCAACAACTTCTCCATCCGTGCTGTAATTTGGGCATAGCCTTTAATGAATTTCTTGTAATATCTAGTATGACCTAGTGTAGTGTGTAGTTGTTTGATTGAAGTAGGAGGTGGTAAATCAACTATAATTGCAATTTTAGATGGATCAACCAGAAATCCATGCTTGCATACAATATGACCTAATAACACTCCAAGTGGTGAGAAGAAGATGCACTTCTTCAGATTTAAAGCAATTTGGCATTGCCTACATTTATCCAACATTAGCCTTAGACATTCAATATGGTTTTTCAGCAAACTAAACACAATCTAGTCATTAAAATATGCTTCTAAAAATTTATGCAAAAAATCTTTGAATGCTTCGACCACCACCCTGGAAAAGATGGCTGGGGCATTCTTCAATCCAAATGGAATTACTGTATATTGGTAGGATCCCCATTCTGTGGAAAACGTGGTCTTGTGGCGATCTTCCTTGGCAATGCAAATATGATGGTATCCTAAAAATCCATCTGTAAAAGAATATACCTCTTGGCCTCCCACATTGTCTAATACTTCATCAGTGAATGGTGTAGGGAAAGGGTCATGCACATAGGAATCATTCAACTTCCTGAGATCTACGCAAATCCTGATCTCGCCTGTCTTCTTTTCTTGTACCACCATAGGGATAATCCACTCCGACTCTTCGACAGGTTCAATAATCCCTGCTTCTAGCATTCTATCAAGCTCAATCTTCACTTTTTCCTTATATTTCGGGTTCAATCTGTAGGTTCTTTGCTTGACTGGCTTCACTCCTGGTTTCAAAGGTATCCTCATCTCTCCCATAATACCTTTGATACCTTTCATATCAGTGAACTTGGTCGGAAACAAGTCATGATATTCATGCATCAAATTTGTAATCTTGTCAATGGTAGCAACATCCTAGTAATCTCCGACATTGGCAAGATTTGGTGTCTCCTTTGTCCCAATATTGAATTTTTTAATCTTGATTGGTTGACCAATAAATGGTAGCTCAACTCCTGGTCCTTCCACATCTCTTTGGCCTTCTGTTTCAGCGATGTTTACCTTCCTGGGGTCATCATCATCAACATTGATGTTGTAGCAACTCTGCAATTTCTGGAGAGGCGCAATTCATTCATCCTATTATTGTTCCATAGAGAGGATATATGCCTCCTTGAATACCTTCTTTCTCACAACCTGTAATGCTTGGTCTACTGAAGGATATTTTCTTTCAAATAAAAAGGTGGTTACAAAATTCTGAATCATACCTTCCCAGTCTGCAGTGAAGAGGTCACTCTGCTTGAAGGTACCAGTTGATAGGGGTCGTATCCAGCGTGTTAATGAATCTGTGCACCCATTGTTCTCGAGGGATGTCACTCCAGGCCTCTTCATAGCTTCACACATGGTACTTTGGGCAGCTTCAACTTGTGTACCTTACTTCACATCCTTCTACTTGTGCTGAGAACCGTGTTGTCATCAAAGTTAGGCATTGTACATAGTATGTAATATTTCTTTTGTGGGTTCCCCACCATCTTGCTAGTGTGGATTTCAGGGCCTCATTCATTGCCAACATCCTTTGTTGTGTTGGTACACTTGCTTCAAAATCTGATAGGAAGGATTCTAAAGGGTTCAGACCATCAAATGTGGGTAAGTTACTTACTGTTGTGCCGATCCAACGAAATTCTCTAGTTAATCTAGCACATCTTCTTGTAGATACTTTGTACATCTGGTTCTACCAATTCTCCAACACTTCTTCTGAATCTGACGAACATGTGTTGTCGCTTCGCCAGCTCAGATTCCCATCGGCTGTAGGGTTGATGTAATCCTGTTGTCTGGCTGTTAGTTTGTAGATATTTTCTAGTTCATATGTGTGATCTTCCTCTCTTATGGGCTCTGTATATCATGAACCCTCATCTGGATCCAAGGGTGAAGTGACCCGAAGGCCATCTCTTTCAAATTTCATACGTCTTTTCTTCAAATCAACTACTGTGGAGTTATCAAAGGCCCAATCAATCCCTAACAGTGCGGGGTAAGGGAAAATGTCATCAACAATTTCAATTACCTCGAAGTCTGTGAACGTTCTTACTCCATCGATGTCCACAAGGACATGTTCCAATCTGGCAAAGAGGCTGACAACTTGCTGGTTAGCCATACTAAGCCTGATAGGGGAGTAGATCAAGTTCAGTTTTCCCATTAGTGCCCAGGTTTGCTTCGTCATGACATTGACCTCCAACCATAAGTCGAGGACCACATAGTCTATATCATACTCTCATATTTGAGCATTCAAGTGTAATTATTTATTTGTCCTTCTCCTTTTTCCAATTCGATGTACTTCCCTATTCAGTAAGGGTTCTATCTTTCCTAGCTCATACTATTTAATTAAATTCTGTAATTCTTGTACAACGCTCTCATCCTGAATCAACTTAATGCAAGTCTGTAAAAAATTCATGAGTTTACTTACCTCTTTTCCTTCCCTTAGCGAGGCAGACTGGTCAAATGCGTGAGGCATTCCATACTCTCTTATTTCTGGTTGCATCTTCGATGAGGACCCTTGATCTACTTTGAAATCTTGTCTTGCTTCTTGAAATATTTGTCTCTCTTTCTTTGCATCGAAAATTTGGGTCTTCTCTGTAGCCTTCCTAATACCTGAGTCTTCTACGATATTTCCTTGATTCATTCTATATTATTCTGTAGCAACGCCTCCTCGAGTGATAACAACTAATTTAGGGTCTCCCCCACGAGGCTCATCATATATCAATTGCACTTGTGGATTCTGCTGAGGTCCTTGTCTTTCCTGTAGCTTAACTAGCAGCACAGGGCACTCTTCTATGACATGGTCGAATGAGCTGTAATAACTGCATGTAGTGCAAGGATTCTGACAATCCCTTGCCAAGTGTCTTGGTTGTGTGCAGTTGTAACAGATGATCTTCCCTTTGCCTCAGACCATTCCTCCTCCTCGTCCTCATCCTCTGTATCCACCGCGAGGATTAAAATTTCCTCTTCCTGGAGAGTTATACTGCAGAGTGTTTCCTTCTTGTTGTACTTCGCCTTGGATCTTATATATGTCTCTTGACCTCTCATGCATGAGATCGTAATATCTACAATATTGATCACCATGCCCCATGGACTTACAGAATGTGCAATACAAATTTTTGGGGGTCTGAACATACTTATGCATGTAATAGCACTCACCTGTGCGATGTCTATTTCTGCATAGTTCGCACCAGGGTAAGGTGACTTGCTTCAAGGGGCTCGGGGCTCTAGAAGCCAAGTATTCATTGAATAGAGGGCAGTGTTCCTTGTCATGGCCTTCTGATCTGCATCTGACACACCAAAAATCGTCTCTTTTATCTTTTTCCTTCTCTTTCTTCATATCTTCGACTTGCAGGGACAAACTAGTTAGCTGGCTTAAGATCTGGCTCATGCCTGAGCTGGATTCTCCCATAGGGGATGACTCAAGCTTCATAGAGATATCCAATGATTATGCCTGATAAGCAATCTTCTGCTGCATCAGGGGAACTCTGATGTGTGGTAGGATGGCAGTGATGAACCATTCTTTATTCTATTCATATGGGATCTGAAAAGTTAATCGTCCTATTAATGTCTTGAATCTCTAATCGTACTCTTAAACAGGCTCGACTACTTTCTACATGATCTCCTTCAGTTCTGTAATACATTGAGACTCTGACTTAGGTTTCTTGAATTCTGCAATCAACTCATTCTTGATCTCACCCAGTGGCTTAGGCTACGCAAGTCCTTGGACAAGATTCATGTACCATCTCAGTGCGTGATCCCTTAGGGTAGTGCTGAACTGGGTCCTTTTAACAACTTCGTCGGATACGGCTTCGCACAGAAACCAGTGTTGATCAGGATCTTCAGATCCATCTCCACTAAATATAGGGAGCCTCATCTCATCCGCCTCTTCTCCACTGTAGAAACCCTCTTCCTCGTAGTTTTTCTTAAACATGTTCTCAAGGTGAACCCCTCTGAATACTCTCCCACTGCGCGTATGTCCAGCTTCTGTGTCGTTGTTTCTGTCTGAATTCCTGAACATTAGCCTTTTCAAAGCCACTCGATCTAATGTATCTGTTAACTCTCAAAAACGCACCGGCATTTTTGAAGGAAAGATGCCTAATCTTGTAGGAAATTTTTTTCCAGATTCCCTAGCTCCAAATCCAAATCTGATTGCATCATTGGAAAGATTATGATCTGTAGTTAAAAATCGACTATTTGAACGTGTAAAACAGACATTCCACGGTTGAGAAAATTGATTTTTACCAAAGGCAATTTTTGCTGGAAATTCTGACTTTCGGTGGTTTAGGCGAACAGGACGATTGTTCATTAACCACCGAAAGCTGCGCTTTCGATGGTAAATTCGCACAGAATCTTTCCAGTCAACCACCGAAAGCCTGTTTTAACCAGAATTTTTGAAATTTCGCCCAGATCAGGAATTTTTGAAGCATAATGAGATGAAACCTCTTGGAATAGACATGTGGTGAATTATCAAGTCCAGCACAATAGTTAGTTTTGACAAATGGTGGAGAAAGGAGGTGTTTCAAAGGATATGGACAATTTATGTTGAACAGAAAATTAGGATATTCTGCCACCTCAGCAAATTCGAATTTGCCTCTTAGAAGAGGGTTGTCCTCTAGATCCTTGAGAAAGCTGAAGAGATGGGAGGTATATGTCGTTCAGAAGAATGGTTTCTTGTTCGTATACCAGAAAGTATGAGGAGTTCCATATATCTTCTTTGGGTGTTACTCTATAGGCCCATAAGGCATTATTAAGTGAACTATGCCAATTCCTCTAATTGTCTACAATTGTTTTCTTCAATATCCTCACTAGGTTCTTATTGGTTGATTTTGCCACTCCATTCCCCTGTGGATTGTAGCTTGTGGAGTATTTGATTATGATTCCTTTGTCTAGAGAAAAAATTGTTAATAGGGTGGAATAAAATTAAGCAGCATTATAAAAAACAATAACGGAAGGCATACCAAACCTTGTGATTAGCTATTGTTCTATGAATTGGATTACCACCTTTTTGTTTACATGAGTTAGAGGGATGGCCTTTGCCCATTTCGTGAAATAGTCCGTAGCAGTCAGTATGTATCTATTTTGTTTTGAAGAACTTGGTGTAATTTCTCCTATGACATCTAACCCCCATTGCTCGAATGGTATGAAGATAGCCACAGGTTGGAGTGGGATAACTTCTCTCTTTTCCCTCCCCACGCTCATTTAACAAGTTTTACAGTTTCTAGTGTATGTGTGAGCGTCTCTAAATAGAGTAGGCCAATAATAGTCAGAATTTTGTATCTTGTGAGAAGTGGTATTCCCTACAAAATTTCCATCTATAGGACCATCATGGAGATCCTTCAGAACCTTTTCTACATCTTCATGTTCGAGACATCTTAAAATTACCCCAGCATAATTCACGCGGAACAACATCGAATTTATGAGGCGATATTGTGTCGATTTTAGTCTAAGATCTCTCCTTTCCTTAGGGTTTAGGTTTTATGGGCAAGTCTTTTGATGTAGGAGATAAGTTAGTTTCCCATACAAAGACTCCTGCCCTGGGGGAACATATAAAACTTCACTACACCATAACGCCAATTCATTCTCCCACCTGAAGTCTTTATTTACTTGGTCTTGGGATTCAACAACCAGTTTACATAATCCTTGTCCCTTAACTAGTTTGGCAGGTTTTATATCTAGATCAAATTCTTGGACAACTGCCATCCAGTTTAATCTTCTTCTCCCCCATCTCCTGTTGAGTGAATAGGGATCAGACTGCAGGATGAGGCACCATGATTTTGGTGTGGTTTTTTAGGATGTAAAATATGAAATGTTTTACTGCCTTGTACACCGAATAAGCATGCTTGTCTATAGCAGTGTAATTTAGTTCGGCCCCTTGGAGATTAGTTCTCATAAATGAGATCGACGCCTCATTGGTGTTGTTATCACACTAAGTTTCCTTGGGTTTTTCATTTTGTTTCTATCTTTTCCTAATCCTTAGATTTTACTTTTTTGATTATCACCCCTTTTAAAGTTGTGTTTGTTAGGCCCCCTTGATAAATAAAGTGTTGAGTCATGAATTATGTTTTGATCCTCATGTGAATTTGCACTTAGGACCATTTTTGTTCATGAATTAACTTTGATCCCCCCTTATGATTTGTCACTAGGATCGATCCTCTCCACAAATAGATTGATTTGACAGACCATTTTCCTCATTCATGCCCTCGTAGCCATGCCTTGTTGTCCTTTGCTTACCTGTCCAATCATTTTTTGAAATGGAGCGTTGCCCACTCATTAGGTGTTTCTGTAGCACCTTTCCCATTCATCATTTTTCCACCTCAAGTTGTGATTACAATGACTAATGTCATTTTCCTTGTTTTCAGCGCCTAGAGTTGGTTAAAAAGATACCTTCAAGATCTCGTATTTACGAGCCCTGATAACGGTTTGTGATTTTGAAAAACTAAAGAGTGTTGCATTGCGCAAACTCATAGTTCCGACCAGGTGACAACAGTGCTTCCAGATCCGATGCCGAGTCAGAGGCCGGGATGTTCGCGACTTCATCCTGAAATTTCACTGAAGAATCAAACAATTGTTTACTCCATAGGTA
Organism: Picea engelmannii; assembly: GCA_009831015.1. Taxonomy (NCBI): domain Eukaryota; kingdom Viridiplantae; phylum Streptophyta; class Pinopsida; order Pinales; family Pinaceae; genus Picea; species Picea engelmannii. The sequence continues at coordinate 167,020 of ML788799.1, forward strand.
TCTCGTGGTTCCTCCTCTGCATATTAGTTTTCAAAGAGAGTTAGCGCTCAGAGTTTTGGATTATCAGGATTGCATAGTTGAAGGAGACCTTTCTTCACACCGTTATATCCTTGTCTCCTCTTATTTCAAACATCCTCACTACCTGTATGTTAAATTATGATACATCCTCCCACCATATCTACTGATCTTGCAACATCTAAGCAATTCTATCCTCTGCATACACATTACACTAACTGAAGGCATTTCTTAACCACACTATGTCTCCCTTGCTTCCTTTGGCATTTGAGTTGAGCATTTTTTACCCAGCTTCAAAGGGCCAATTACAGAGAACCCTCTCATTGTCTAAATTTTCAATACCTGCACAAATCTAAGGGAGGGATTTCCACATCCAAGTCTTAGCCTACTAACACCAGTATGGTTTAAAAGGAAGTTCTTTTAAAAGTGTAGCTTTGTCCATTTGAAGCCCGACTTTAGGTCCTCCTGGTCATTACTACCCCATAAGCCACAAGAAGCTCTCATTCTAAGCTATGGAGACTCCTCAGATGAAGAAGACACACAAGGGAGGTAAGGTAGTTAGAACTGAACCTGTGGATATGCATCTTTTTGATACAGAGTCTATGGCAAGAGAAGTTTTTCAAAGAGTGGGATGCCTCTCTTTTATCCAGAATATGCAAAGAGGTCATCCTGAGGTGAAAATGCAGTTTGCCTTACATTTTGATGGCAAGAGAACCAAGGTAGGGGATTTAGAATTTGAAGTGACTGAGGCCTCTATTTCAGCTGCAACAAGAATCCCTAACACAGATGAGAAATGGTTTAAATCCATAGCTTTGAATGCAGCCTATGCCAAAGATTTCCTTAAACCTGAAAATCAAGCCAGTGATTTTTCTAAAGATGTGCCAAGGAATCAACTGATTGAGTAGTTTGATAGGATATTGAAGATCATCCAGAGATACTTTACATGTGAAGGGAGGTTTAACACATTGTACCAATACCATATAAGGCTTCTACTGCATTTTACTAGTAAAATTGAAATGAATATTCCCTACTATTTGTTAAGGACAACAGGTAAGATGTCAGACATGATTCAATACAAGTCTAAGGATGTAGATACTAGCATCTTCCACTCCGAATTGATTAGAATGCTAGTCTCTGAAGAATTGGGTAAGAAATATATCTCATGGGAACATTTTGTTGTTGTTTCCCACTTCAATTTGGATATAGCAGTTTCTCCTCAACCACAAAATGCAAGCCCTTTATCACCCACCAGTGCTGCTAAAGAAGGTACCAGCAAGAAGAGAAAAGGCAGAGTTCTTGTTCAAGTTTTAGAGGTCATCAAGAAAGTCACAGGAACTAAGGAGAAAGCTTGTCATTCCCCACACAAATATTTTTAACCTCCTCCTCCACCAAGGTTAGAAGAAGTTCCTTCTACTACCAAAACTCGAACAAAGAAAGGGAAGAAGCTACACTTCTCCTCTTCTCCTCCAGCAACCAATACCAAGGGTAGAAAACCTTTCACAAGATCATCTGATCCTAAAGAGGTTTTTGAAGAACAATCCCTACCAGAAACCCCTGTACAAAAGAAGAAGGGTAAAGGCATTGAAAAGCCCGTGGAAAGGAAACAAGAAACCCATGTGCAAAAGAAGAAAGATAAAAGAAAAGGTATTAAGAAGCCTGATGAGACAAACAAGGAAATTCCTATGCAACAGAAAGAGGAGACCAAGAAAAATCCTGTTGAGACTATGCATGTCACTACTACATCTGATAGTCATACATTCAAAAGATTAATCAGGAAACTTAGGGATTCTAGGAAAGAGGTGGCTCAGTTGAAAACAGAAGCCATGCCTGACAGAGTGAAGATGAAAGAGCTCATGGATGGCTATAGTCACACCCTTGACCTGGAAAGGTTTGCAGAAAGAAAGGCCCAGCCCCTTCGTAGGCAAATCAAAAACCTTTATAGGCATAACAGAGGCTTTCAGTCTTAGAATAGGAAGCTCAAGGCAGAGTTGCAACATTTTCAATATGAAATAGCTCAAAGGAACTTGCAGGTATTGGTTGAAGATGCTATTGAAAAAGAGACACCAACAGTCAAGGAGAGCATAGCTCCACTGAAGAAGCCTTTCATTGCTAAAATGAACAAGTCTGCTCTGCCAAATGAGGATTCTCCTTCTACAAGAAAGAGTGTGAGGTTAAGTGTCAAGGTAATGAAGTAGTTGGTGAAAGGTGAACCCATTTTTGAAGATGGTTCCTTTTTGTGAAGACAAACTGTTGTTGAAACACTACCTCTGCCACCTATATAGGCTTCTAAGTACTTACTATTCAGATTTTTGGTATTTTCGTAAGGAATTAACTCCTTCGGTTGTAATAGTGCAAACATTCTGTAGTGCTATGGCGCTACGAAATAGTCTATTTGTTTTTATTCCACTGGTTTGCTACCCACAATGTTGTTGAATCACCTAGAGCTAATAATGCTGCTACTACTCAGGGTCTCTACTCGTTATGCACATGTCTAAGTGGAGGTGTTGTGTATTTTGATGGCGCTATGTAAAATTTGCACAGATACACGCAGTGGGCGCTACCTAAATTCGCTACTGAATTTCTTGCAGAGACGAAATTTGCACAGAGACGCACCAGAGTGGAGCTACCGAAATTCACTACCTAATTTTCCGTAGAGACTGAAGTCTACACAGAGGATACAAAGATTTGGTGCTACCTATTTTTCTACATATCTAGTTTGAGGTTGCACTACATAATCTCATGAAATTTCGTGAAGACATTACAAAGTGCGCTACCCAAAGATGCTACCAACATATATCAAGAATCTAGGAGGGTCAAGCTAATAGTTTTTGGATAGCTGATGTCGGAGAGAATTGTATAAGCAACAATTGGCAGCATGATGATAGTTACATGCCCCTAAAGGACACATGGAAAACAAGGAGTTGTGCACCAAAGGGGGATCAAGTTAGTTCAAAGATTGGTTGGATTAGTCACCAACACTTTCCTTTTTTATATCATAGGTTGTTAGTCAAGTTGTTAGATGGAATAAATCCTTAGAGATTTTCATGGGAAGGAGGCCAGAACGCACCTCCAATTGTCTGCTCCCCTTTTGTTATAAATAGATAGATGAAATGCTTCAGTAGGTTCAAATGGTTGAGAAAGGATCCCTTATACTGTAATGTTTTGATGAAGTGAATGTGAATTGGCTATGTACTTGATTTAAGATATCTTGGTTAATAGAAATCATCTTCTCTTTCAACTTATTTTCTTCTGATGCCAAATGTTCATGCTTTGAATGATTCACATGAATGGTTGTGGGGATATAATGGTGTATGTTTGATCATTATATTATCATGATGTTTATTTAGCTTCCTTAAGTTCTGAACTCAAGAAGATCGTGTGTTAAGAATATTTCTTCTTTAGGTTGTTTGTTGATCTGGATTTTATGAGCATAACGAAATGAATACAGATTATTAATAGATTATTAACACAAAATAACAGAGGTACAGTAAAACTGGTTTTCTATTCAATAACGAAATAAGATGAAACTGTAAAATGCAGCAGAAACAAGCTTGTTGGAATGGTGGTGGCTTATCTCTGACAAGAGATGTGACAGTTGCGCTCATTCGCAAGAAGAAGATTACAATGAGGCTATAAAGGCCTTTTTACAATAAACAGGAATTCCCAAAACCCTAGACATCCAAAAACCTAACCCTAGGAGATGAAGCGCCAAAAGTCATGTGGGCCCCATTTGGGTAAGTTAGTACATTAACTTCCTGGGGCTGTAACGTTTACATAAGATATTCATTTTAGGCGTATGATAGCCCGTTGGAAAGGTATCTTCGAGGAGATTAATTTTGGGGCCTCAATCATGCCATAGGAAATCATTGAGTTGGGTTGATCCAGAAAAACCTTCATTTAGGCCCTCAAAATGGCCCTGGAAGTTAAAACTGCTAAAAATAGTAAATTGTCAAAATTGCTAGAAAATTGTTTTGTGCTAGTTGGAAGAGGTGGGTGGCAACCAATATCCACCTGGATCAAACCTCCCTCCTTAGGAAGAAATGGTCTCCATTTCGTTGAGGTCCCCCATCATATGAGGAAATTTCTACTGAATTTGGCCCCGGGTGAGCCACTTGCCTTGGTGCAGGAGCTGCCCTGCTTTGACGACTCGATAAAGCTGGAACCTTTGCTGTCAAGTGCCCTTGATCTATATGTCCACAATATGATCATTGGATGCCTGTTGTATGTATTTGGGGTTGAGCTCAGTTTGTGTTAGTTGTTCTTCTACTTCTGAGGTGTCCAATAATGGTGGGAAATAAGGGCGAAAGAGATCCACGTTGAACACTGGGTGCAGGCCAAGGAAAGGAGGAATGTTGAGCTGAAAAGAATTATCCCCCATGGCCTTGGTGATGGTGTACGGACCATAACAGAGTGGGTGAAGATTCCGATGGGGTCCTGTAAGGCATTCTTTCTGCAAGTGCAACCAAACTTTGTCGCCCACTTGAAACTTATGTGGCACTCGATGTTGATCATGGCATTGTTTGTACTTGGCATTAGACTTTTGTAGGATATCCTGAACCTATTGGTAGATGTGCTAGATCCTCTCAATGAACTGGGTGGCTTTGTCAGCTTCAGTTGGAGCAGAAGATGATTCGGTCGAGGTGACCATAAGGGGAAGTGAAACATGTATGGGATCCAATGGTTGGAATCCCAACCCCACCTGAAAGGGGATGTGGTCAGTTGAGCTATGCAGGGATCGGTTGTAGCTATGTTGGACATAGGGAAGACTCTCATCCCATGTGCGAGGGTGCTGTGAATTATACATGCGGAGGATATGCACAATCATTCGATTTACGACCTCGGTTTGGCCATCTGTCTGCAGGTGGAAGGTCGTGGATTTGGTGAGCTTGGTGTCCAGCAAAGACCAGAGGCTCGACCAGAATGTGATGAGAAATCGACTTTCCTGATCTGAGACAATGGTTTGTGGGATTCCAAAATGTACCCAGACTCTTTCAAAGAAGAGATTGGCAGTGGCCTCTACTGTGATGTGCTTCTTACAGGCAACCAAAATCGCCATCTTAGAAAAGAGATCAAAAACCACAAAAACACAGTCGTTTACCCGCTTGGTGGATGGGAGGCCCGACATGTAGTCCATTGAGATGGATTCCCATGGATTGTCAGGAGTAGGAAGAGGGGTGTACAGGCCCTGTTTCTTAGTGGTCGGATTGGCAATCATGCAGGCAGTGCAGGACCTGAAGTACTTGTTGACCTCCTATCGAAGTTTTGGCCAATAGAAATGTTTTTGTAGCATCGCCACTATATTTTCGACGCTGAAGTGTCCTGCCACCTGACTGTAGTGGGCTTCCCATATCAGCTTCGCTCGCTCACTTGATGGAACACAGATATGGCCCAGACGACAAAACAACCCATCCTGAATATGGAAATTATTGACAACTGTGTTTGCCCCCAACATTTGGTAGGTGGTGGTGAAGTACGGATCTATCTCCTAGAGTTGGGGCCATCCAGAGGTCTCATGGCCGCAAGAGTCTAGCACCGTGGTGAGTTCCATGACTGGTAGTCTACTGAGGCAATCAACAATGCGATTGGTTCTTCCTGTTTTATACTTGATGTTGAGGTGGAATTGTTGCAAGTATGTGGACCAATTTTGATGGCATTCATTCTGCAATTTTCCTTGTGTCTACATGAACTACAGTGGCTTATGATCAGTGTGGATGATTGTCTCCTTACCAAGAATGTAGTGTCTCCACTGGCGGTAGGCTTGCACAATGGAGTACATTTCTTTGTCATAAGTAGGGTACTTACGGACAACATCTGATAGTGTCTCACTATGATAGGCCACGGGGTGGCCGTATTGAGTGAGAGCGGAACCCGCAGCATAGTTGAAAGCATCTGTCTCGATCTCAAAGGGTTGTTGTAGGTCTGGGAGTGAAAGTACTGGGGATGAGCACAAGCATTTCTTCAAATCATCAAACGCTTTTTGTTGTGACTGCCCCCACGCAAATTTCACCTTACCACCACCCCTAGTTATTTGGATGAGGGCCCATGGAATATGGGAGAATCCTAACACGAAGCTACAGTAGAAATTGGCATGGCCCAAGAAGCTCCAGAGCTCGGTGAGTGTGGTTGGGGCTGGCCAGTCATGGATGAATTGGATCTTGGCTGGATCCACATGTATGCCATACTGATCAACAATGTATCCCAGGTAATGGACCCTATCCATGACGAAGGAGCATTTTTCCAAGTTGGCGTATAGCTTGTGTTGTCGCAGGGTGTGCAGAACCTGTTGAATATGCTGCAAGTGTTTGGCTCAAGTCTTGCTGTAAATGAGAATGTCATCAAGATACACCACTACAAAATTATTGGTGAATGGTCGCAGGATATCATCCATCAACCTCATGAAAGTGGCAAGTACATTTGTCAAACCAAAGGGCATGACCAACCATTCAAAAAGGCCTTCCTTTGACTTGAAGGTGGTCTTCCATACATCTATCTGTTCTATCAGGACCTGGTGGTAGCCAGACTTCAAATCAATCTTACTAAAGTATTTGGCCACCGTGAGTTGATCAAGGTGTTAGCGACATTTCTTGTAAGGGGGGTTAGAATGCGAAGGAGTGGGTGAAAAACCCACTTACCCTAAGTTCGGGGCGCAAATGCATCTATTGTTAAATGTCAAGTAGATTT